>JAHLJT010009355.1:934956-954753 GCA_031308135.1 Acheta domesticus | reverse complement strand
CCCATCACTATCGATTATTGACGGCGATATATCACGCGAGGCGGGCGCCGCGCGCGCGCTATGGGGCGGTGCTTGGCCGGAACGGCGGCCGCTCCGTCACCGCGCGCCGCCCTTCTTCTGTTCCGGACGAACTTCGAAAGCTTTGCGCCACGTCGGAAGCGGGCAACTGGCAGATTCGCTTCTACTGGGCGCTTTACACTAAAACTAGTGATGCTAGAACAGCACATACTTTCTCGCTCCTATTTTCACCCCCTAAATTACCCGAAAAGTACTCAATTTTCCAAAAAGATGTCGTTACCTAATTTAAAAAATCAATCTTTAAGAGATTTCATTCAGGGAAAAAAATCTGTCTTTAATATTTTAGTTGTGGGGAGACATTGTAGGTAGCTATTTTTTGAAATTTTCGAAAAATCATGTTTTTTAACAAACATGGCACCTGGACCTTTCTCTTAAACGAACCTTCGCACTATTCAAGACGATAATTAATTAAAAACGATGGAGCCGCTTTCTTGAAAATTTTGAAAAATGTCCTAGCACTTCGTGCAAGTACCCCAAAATTAAATATCGGTTTAAATTCAAGGCCGCGCTCATCAAACATCTATTGGAAATATCAATTTGTAGAAATTCGGTTGAACGGTTTAGCCGCTAGGGTCGTTCAGACACGCAGACGGACGGACGGACTACAGACGACACACACACACACACACACACACACACACACACACACCCACACACGATATGCCGTCAGTCGAGGTTTCAGCATCAAGGACCCACAAAACTGGATTCTGGATGCATGTGATAGAAGGTATTTTTTCTAAATTTAGCAACGGATTTATCCACTTTTTCGTTGCCGTGGCCCGTAATATGATTTTTTTTGGTCGAAATTTGCATTTTTTCGAGGAGCATTGCTTACTTTCACTCTACTCCGTAGCAATACAGTAAAAATTAAATGTGAAAATTTTAGTTCTGGAATCTACAAGATAGTATGCAAGTAGTCCTCTTCATTTGTTTTTCTGCAACCTTCTTTACTTACCAGAAGGTTTGGGAAGTACCTGAAGGAATGCAACACAAACACGTGCTTGAGCTAACTATTGGTTATAATAGACAATGTGAGACCCCAAATAAAAGCTTTAGTGATAACGCAAGAGAGCTCATTTGTTTAAGACCTCTAACAACCCCTATTGACCAACGATTACAAATGTTATTCGACTAACGAGCAATTGTTACTCGACTACCATTTCTTTGACGTTTACGTAGATGCGCTAGTGGCTCAGTGCGAAATTGCTTGCCTTTCACAAGGAGGTCTAGGTTAGATTCCCGGGACAACTTCATGTGAAATTCCAACAAATCGAGTTTGCATGCTTCACAGGGGCTAGTCCAATCCTTGTGATGCGTCCTAAACCCTACCCCTATCCTAATTCCCTCCGAGTTCTGGCTGCTGGGATGTAAGAGACTCTACCTCGCGGTTTCTTGACTAGCGACTTGACTGATACAATGTTAATGGAGAATTACTCTTGAGCGTAACCTGACATGAAACATATGAATACTAATGGCAGATTAGTCCAAAAGCGTTCAGTGCTCTCGTAGGGTCTTGGGCATGAATTACGTCTATACAGACGCAACAAATTTCGAAAATCACCAAAATAAAACGAGCACATTTCCGGTAATGTCTGCGGTGTCCTCAGTCATCAGGTCAGATACAGTTTCATATGTGCACAATTCGTTCATTTTCGGTAGTACGATGGGCAATTTTTAAGTCGGCAATTTGCAAATGTAAATTAACTATTAATACGTCTGTAGAAGAAGTATTTACATTCCCCTTCGAGTCTAAAAGCTACGGTAAGACGTAGTGTAAAATTGGTCATATTATGGTTTTTTTCACTAGATCACGCCAAAAGTTCTCATAGAAAACTCTCAACATCAAATACTAGTTAGGTTTATACATTAACTACTATTTTTAGTAAAACACAATCACTTTGTTCTTATCCGTATTTAATTCAAGTATCTATTCTCTAAAATTGTCTCTAATCTCCCCCTTATTTCATTTAAGCCTTTGACATTATCGGAAAATAATAGCATATCGTCGCGTAAGATAAAGATCAAATTTTTAATTACAATATATAAACCACCATCCTGGCCCTTATTAACTTCTCTCTGAAAATACCATTATAAATTGAAAGAATGATGAGAAATCCTGTCTTAACCCCTTTATTGATCCAGAACGTATTGTTGATTTTCGTTTATGTCATCACTCTGCAACTGGCTTCTTTGTACTGTAATCCCTCGACATCGGGGAAATTCGCTATTCGCGAGTTCCGCCATTCACGATTAGAGAAATGCTACCGGTTTGAACATTCGTGAGTGCGTCTTGGGTCTTACTTTTTGAAAGCGAGCACAATTTTATTTCCTTTATCAACGTTATCTGAGAAACGAACTCGGCGGACACCGGAGCATAAAGTATCACGTTTCTGCAAAAATATCAAGTTGGAAAGTCAATTCACATTAATAGAATAATAATTCAATTCAGTTGCGTGAAATTGGAGGTAAGAGTTTTGGCCACACGAACAGAAAAGCAATTCAGGATCTGTGCACTCTCATTACAATGACCATTGAGAGCAGCTTCGGGAAATCATCTGTGAAGAAAACGCCCAACGTAGTGAAGTAGAGAAGTGAAACTGCAAAGCTATTATTTCGTTTTAAAACTTAAACAAGCTCTGGTGGAAAGGGCATTCGAATGCGATCCGAAGCAATACCTCTTGCATATTTGGTTATTAGAGCAATAATGTGGATGAAACAAAATTAACTCAAACCTATATCCAATCACTTTAAACTTTGAAGTAGTTTTAAATATTGTTTTATTTCTTGTTTTTGGAATGCTAATTGTGAGTTCTGAGAGTAGTAGAGCTTACCTCAGTTTTCTACTGCAATAGGCTATTTGACTGTGTTGTAAATGTAGATCGGCTTGCTGACATCCAGGAAGATTACTTCACATTAAAGCCTTTTTTTATATATTCGCTAAAAAATGTGCATTATTTACATTAAATTATTTGTTTAAAATTAATGTTCTTGAGGGTTCAGTCACGTGATCGAAAACGCTCGGTGATTGGCCGCACTTCGTGTGACGTCACAAGCATGTATAACACGCTTAAAGCTGATCTCCAGTGTATAGCACGTGATAAGTACGCGAAAGGAATTTCTTTGATCGTTGTGTTTTAAAATTTTTTTTTAATTTCTTATCAGCCAACTGTGTGCTAGTGGTGAGTTAGTAGTGATTTTATTTTTCTAAAATGGAGACACATTTTGTGAAAGCGGATAGTGGAAACCTGCCCAAAATAGACACAGTAATGGTTGGACAATTCTTTAAAAAAAACTAAATTTTTACGCTAAGGAACTGAGAAACGTGAGAACTGCCAAGTACAATAAAATTTTTGTAAGTTTTATTGTCAAGTTACTGATATATAGGTACAATGATTTTATTGGTATCAACACTTGAATTAAATTTGATATCAGAATAATGTAAAAGGAAGTTGTAATTTTGTTGTCAAAGCACTGTTATCGAATTTAAACAATTATTAAAAATATTGATAAATTATAATAAATATTGATAGACCTCAGTAAAATTGTTTTCTGATCCTTTGTACTTAACGTCTGCCAAGCTCCTGTAAAATTGTTTCTATATTGATGAATATTGATACTAACCCAAAAAATACACGGCAAAACATAGTATCTAATAAAATTTCATTTAATAAAATAAAAACATTTCCTTACATTAAAATGGTCTTCACAGAAAAATACATTCGAGTGGTTCTTTATATCACTCGGGTTTCTACGGGCGAGTAGCATCCACTTCTTACGCATTTTAGCGTTCTTGGCACAGAAACAAACAGTTTCTCGGGGTTTCTGATCGATGTATTTGTACACAGTGGCACTGCACACCATTTATACACCATCATTAATCTTCAAATAAACTTAATCGCTTAACTTTCTTTCTCCGCTTATTCTCCTGCTGGCTACAATACTCGCTGGTCGCTTGTTTACAAGCATGTGACGTCACAGGAGCCATGCGAACCGATTCTGGCGGAAGACAGCGTTTTGGCGGGCTTTTTTTAAAGTTAAACTTTGTCGTCAATTTGTGTTGCAATTTTAGTAGTATACCGAAAATTAACGAAATCGTATGCATAGATGATAGAATAAACAATTTAAGATGGTTTTCTAAAGTTGTCAAATAGCCTATTGTTTGGAAATTTTTTCTTTCCTCTTTAAAACAGTTTTTCGATAACTAGGAACCTAAACAACCTTTCTTCATTAAAATATAAAATAAACATTCGCGGATTTCACATTCGTGAAGTTTTTGGGAACATAACTCTTGCGAATGTTGAGGGATTACTGTATATTATTTTCAAGAAATTAATTATATCCTCAAAAATTCCTATTTTGACATAAGACTCCACAACGTTTTCCTATTCAGATTCTCAAAGGCCGCTTTCCGATCAATACATACAGCTCTTAGACTTACATTTTTAACGCTTATCTCTCGTTCTATAATAAATTTCAGTGTGTAAAGGTGATCCTAAACTCCCATACCTCGTCTGAATGAGTTTAAAATGAGCAGGAGAAACAGTAAACATTAAAAACTTATATGAAAAGGAACGATGGTGGAAGGAATGGTGAACGATTATAAGTATTTTATTTATATTTTTGGTTTTACAAGAGAGGGGAATATGAAAAACATGGCAGAAGTAGGTAATATGGGAAGTTGTGGCTATTGAATAAGTGTGCGATGTCACTCTTATTCCTGACAAGAGATCAAATTATTCATTCTTACGAAATAATCTTCATTCGAAATTAAACTATTGGCCAATGACAGAATGTCTGCTCCATTCTGATACGGTTTCTAGTTGCGGATAGACACTGCATCTACTATATGACCTCATTGTATCATAAAGGAACACTACACTGCCAATGTGTCTAGTAATTACATTTATCTCTTTAGCGTAGGATGTGACATTATTGATAGTTTTCTCAACCAACAAAAAGTTCAGAGTTCATGCTCGTAGAACGTGCATTGTTACTGCAATGCTCGTTCATATGAAGACCTTCCATTCAGAGATCATTCATTTGGTTGAAACTATATTTAGAAATTACGATGATAATATGTGTTCAGTGCGGGTTCTTTATTAATGGTGCATGTTGGCAACAAAGCAGTATTTCTAATTAGTCGGAGTGGACATTTTCATTTCTGCTTTGATTTTGGAAGATAACAGGGATATTTTAATAATGTAATAGTGATGCCACCATATTAAATTACATATTATTTTTGCAGAATAGTATAATCTTTCAAATGTTTATCGGTTAATGAGATTATCAAGTTATTGAGAATACTGAGTTCATGAGAATACCCTTCGAAAAAACTTTAATACGAATCAAGTTTTGAAAACATAAACACACGTAAGTAACAAACTTTTTTTCTATTTGTTATGTATTTCTTGAAAAATAGTAAAACGATTTATACGAAAATACGCAAATCGAAAAAAATGTTACTTTCTAAATAAATATTGAGACGTTAAATTATTATTGAGCTGCCTTTTAAATCATACAATTGCCAAACACCTGCCACGGAGAAACGTTTTTGTACAGTCGGAGGCCCGAATGTTAGGTATACGCCGGACAGAAAAGTGAAAACACGTGGAACTACCGATGAGAGCAGTCGGAGAGTAGAATTTTGCCGCAGGTAGTGGTTGAATATTCCAGATCGAACTATCTAGCTAGCGTCGAAAACTCGTCACCCGTCCCAAGCCGGAAACTTTCCATCCAGCGCCGCTGCGGCGGCAGGTGCTGCCTCTGAGACATCTCCGCCGGAATGAGTTCGGCAGCTTATGGCTGTTGGCACTTGCAGACGCTTAACTGGCGCATTTCCAAGTCGTCAATGATCTGGGTTTCAGCCTCGACCATTAACAGAAAAACATCGCTGTAATCAGCCAAAGCAAAAATTTGTAAAGCGGTTTCAACCAAAATACTCATACAGCTTATTTCACACTCCTATTGAGTAGCTACGAGTAAAGTATTTTCTCTTAACTAAATATGCGCATTCACAACAATTTGCATTTATGTTTATGGTTAGAAGATTAAAACCATCCTCCTCTGCCCTCCCCCAGTGAGCAAAGCCACGGGTCCGTTGCGCCATTCGTGGGTGAACGTTAACAGAAAATGCAACTCCGATAAGGTCTGGTGCATGTCGTGTTGAAACCATTATAGTTATGTTCTTTTCTGAAACCCTACCCCGACAAGCAATTTAAAAACTGAATTATTTAGTTACATGCCACATCATTTATGTTACATTAAATTTTATAGTAATTGAATTTTATGAGGAAATTGGTGGGAGGCAACATTTAAAAAAAAACTACGTTAAAAACAAAGCGTATTAAAAATAAATACGGGACAGATAAGTGTACTGTTGAAGATCTTGTTGGGACATGCAAAAATTTGACAGGTAAACAGCTAATTGCAGAAGGGAACTGATGATAGAGAGTACTAGATAAAGAGCATAGAAATATCAGATTCTTTTCAAGTCATCGGTGCATCAGCTTGTCAAAAAAAGAAAGTGAAGGAAGAAAAAAACAAATCAATGATTATAGTTGTAGAAAATGGAAGAAATATGATCTTTCAAATAAAAACGAAATGAATAAAGTTAATGGAAATGAGTCAATGATGTTGAGACCAATATTTGAGTACACTCAAACTTCACTGGAGCTCTTCAGTCTATTTTTTCAAAGATAAATTAAAATTTATTGTAAAGCATAGTATAATATGTGCTATTCCAAAATAAAAAAAATCACTTAGTGTTTCATTTTTTAGCATACTATTCGGGAGAAAGAGCCTTGTTCCGACAAAGCGATGATACCATACTACGGACGATATGGTCTGAAACACATTAATGGCAAACCATTTCGCTTTGATTATAAAATTCGTAGTCATATTTTGCGATTAGATTTGATTGATTGATTGTTAATGATTCAGACGTGAACCGTTAAGGTCGTTAGCCCGTAAGTGTAGGGCATGCTTTTTCTTTGGGATGTGGTGATCTTTCTCCACTGGATAGCGAAATACGGCGCCTAACTATCGTAGCGTTGAGGGGGTTTTCCCAAAAAGGTATCTGTGTCTCTCTTATGTGCACATAAAATCTTTGTACATTAGGTAGATACGAACGTTAGTTAGGTCTCCAGAAATATTACCTGAAAAATTACCATCAGGGGACAGTGTTGCGTACTAAGTCATCAATGTTTTGAACATATTCTTCTGTAAACGGACCGCGAGAGATGGCTCAGTGCATCAACTGATGTCACTACAGTCCCTCCGTCAGGGAGATCCAAGGCAGGATTTTCGACACTAGCTTCTCAGCTAGGTCGAATTCAGTCCCTGTCTGGAGGAAAATTCTAGCGCCCGGCTGCTGTGGACCGGTAGTTTTCCGTGGTTTCTCCGATCAACACAAGGCAAATGCTGGAGCAGTACCCTACCAAACGGGCCACGGACCGCGCGCGATCTTTCCTTCTCTTCCTTGTCCTATCCTCACTCCTTACTTATACTTGCATGCACTGCACTACCACACATGCCGGAGACCGGTCGGGAGCTGAGAGCTTGCCCCGGCTGGGGCGGTGCCTCACTGGAGGGAGATACCTGGTTGAGGGGAAAACCCCACTAGTCCACGGTAGGTCGGCGCCAGATCTCGCCATCCAGCGGGGAAAAGATCACCACCACCACCGGCAGATAAAAACACGCTCTACACTTACGGGACTAATGACCCCTCTAGTTGGCGCGCCCGGAATCACGAACAGCCAATCCTGTATCCGTTCCTTTCCGTCGGGACACTGAAGGTCTCGTTCGCTTTCGTAAAGACGTAATTGAACATGAAGAACATTACTGCGAGTGAGCAAATGGTTCGCACGACGACAGAGCAATGACCACAACAAGTTGACAGGCCTCGTGGCTTGCGAATGGACAAGGTTACGCATGGCATCGGGTTCCGATTTTCATTTTTTTTTTGTTATTGAAGATTGCATCAACTACTAGCTCATTAGCGACCACTTTCGTATTTAAAGTTATGGTATGAGAATGAAACGATATGGTGATGAAAGAGGGCAAAAGGACGAAACACACAACCATGCTCGAGGCGGAACTCGAACCCGCGACCCTTCGACCGGAGATCACTACGGCACTACTGACTTAGCGATCCCGGCCATGGGCCGACGATGCTCACTTGTCGCCACCGCTTTCGCAGTAGAGAGAATGTTGTTTGGATGCTTGCGCAAAGAAACGGCGAATTTTCAACAGAAAAACTCTTATTACAGCGCCCTGGTAACGAAAAAGTGGATAAACCTAGGTGGAAAATTAAGAAAAATCCTCTAACATTTGATTTAGCCACAATCCCTGTTTTATTGGTTCTTGATAACGAAAAATTGATTGACAGCAAAACGTCTGTCACTCTGAATAACATAGCGGCTAAACCGTTCAGCCGACTTCTCCAAAATTGATATTCCCTAATCGATCTGACTGACTTCACTGCCCCTAGAATTCAAACCGATATTTTAATTTCGGGGGAAGGTGTACTTTACGTGAAGCTCCTGGGACAATTTTTAAATTTAAAAAAAATGTCTCCAACGTTTTTTGATGCAATTTTGTATGGATAGTGAGAAGAACGTTTAAGAAAATGGTGCGGGTCTTAATTTGTTAAAAACTCTGATATTTTGAAAATTGCTTGAAATTCAAAATGTTTTTTAGTCTTCCTACAACTGCAACTAAGAATGTAGAGATTTTTCCTACAATGAAATCTGTTCGTGATAGGTAGATTTTTAAATAAGGTCACGTACAATTTTTCGAAAATTTGAATACTCCTTTGCGTAATTTTGCGTAAAAACATAGGCAAGAAAGTACGTGCTGTTTTAGCACCACTAGTTTGTTCTAAAAACCTACGTCGAAACCCGGGGTTTCGGAAGGTCTTAACGATAAGTCATAAAAATGAAATATAACTCCTTCTTTAAACAAAACTAGAGGGGTAAACTGTTTTGTACTTTGACGTTCGACGTCTCCCCATTTGCATGCTGCTGAATCCTCGTACCATATCTGTAATTTAAATTAAGTAGCATACCTGGGATCATTTTGGACCCCAAGTTTTACTGACAGTTGAAAGTGGTAACACGAATGTGTACGGCAATATATTGAGTGCAAATAATTGTTTTTATATAAGTATTTATTTATGTTATTTTCAGTGACATAATATTTTTTTCATATATTAATATTTCATATAAATAATAACCTCTACGGTACACCCCCTCCATTGTTGATACGTAATGCTTCAGAAATATTTGTAATATTTTATGGAAATTATTTCGAGATAAATCAAACGTTGACGGTGTCAGACACATTTTTTAAAGTTCATGACAATATATTTGAAATGAAAATGGAAAAATAACAAGCTAGACCTTAGATCAAATCAGCCACATGTAACGAAAAAAAATTAATTATTCTCTAATAAAATTTGGAAAATATGTGAACACAGTTTGATACCTGCTTAATAAGTGCACGAAGGCATATCTATAAGACTGAAATATCCAGCAAATATTAAGGAAAATTTTAAGAAATTAATGATGGGGTCCAAAAAGACCCCGGATATGGTACGAGGGTGAATAATTAAAGTCCTAAAAATGAAACATAACTCCTTCCCTAAAGAAAATAGAGAGGGAAAACTATTTTGGGATTCGCTGTAGACATCTCCCTCATTTGCGTGCTGCTGTTGAAGTAAAAACAATCGACTCGCAACTTGAAACTGGTAGAGCAGAGCAGTGGGTAATACGGGGCTGCCTGCACCATAGAGGTTGCGTTCGGCGTTGGTCACATAATGAACTCAAAACACCGACAGAACGCCCGCCCGCACCTCAGCTGTCATTCTCACGCCACATTACGCGACATGCAGTGCCGTGTATCGCGTTTAGCTCTGCAGGCGGCGGGAAATGGAGATTTTATTTTAAATCAATGACGGAGAATTTTCTGTCATTGCATTGGGTTGCACTGCTGCATTGCCTGAAGGTCTCATTTGAAAAGAATAATTTAAATCGAACTGAAATATGAGTAATTAAATTACCTTTTGGAAACAACTGAAATTAGATCTGACTGAAAGTGAAGTAGAATATCTTCTAAGCATTTGGTGGCACAAATCATGTATTTGTGGCTTTTTACAATCATCTTAATTGATTGTAATAAAATATAAAAACTATTAACATGTAATAATTGGAAAATCTGAAAACACTGGAGTGTGGAAAGGTTTAAAAATTAGTTTTCGTAAAAACTAGCGCAACACTATTTCCATTGAAATTTCCAATACAAGATAACTATCGCGTGATGAGTTTGATGTGAAAAGAATACAAAAATTATTGAATTTCTAGACACAAATCATGGCATATATTAACTTAATTAGGAAATGAACATCCAATTCATACCATCTTTTCATTTACACATTCGTACTTACGGACGCAAAACACGCATCTTCAACATTTTCCTCCCAATAAAAAAAATCGGAAATTCAAAATTTTGCCGAAAATCTCGTGAATAACCACCTAATTATAAGTTTTATTCATTTCTTTAGTAGATAATCCGTAGGAATATTTTAATGTCTAGGTATTACAGCTTACTTCTTTACAGTAATGTCGTATGCTTTAATACTACAGTAATAACGTGTAAGCAAATTTATTTTAGAATGGTTGGTTAGTGAATATTTTAACTTTTTAAAGGCATAATTATTGCACGCATTAATTTCACACTTAATAATTCCACATAAAATTTATTATTCATACATACTTTATCAGTTGTGGCCAAGCTGTATAGTATGTGTCAAATTGTATTTCATATAAGTTGTGTATGTTAAGCAAGGTTACGGTTTGAATAATTGAATAGCTAAAACTTGAATTATTAATAAAACTCTCCTAAAGTTTGAATTATTTAATTCATGTAGTATATTGTAACAATTTGATTGATTTCAAACATTTTTATTTTATTATTAATAATAGTTATTATTATTATTTCCTGCTACTGAGCTTTCGCTCAGTGGCAGTGTTTATATAGATCATATCAAGACATACAAAGACAACTTAAAAATGCATATTATAAGGAAAGTACAACTAAGTAACTAAGAAATATAACACACACAAGTAGTTATGTGCATCACACGAAATTTCCTAGGAAGATAGAAACAATGTAATAGTACAATATAATAGTATTACCTAGAGTGGTAGAAACAATGCCGCAGTTTTTAGCAATAAAGAAATAAAATAAGTGCAACCATTGAGTATTTGAACGAGAGTGTGTTTACATCTGTCGACGAAGTTTCCGACAACCAACTAACATGGAACGGGCGGGTGTGGTGGCGGTTGGGCAGCGCGAACTCCCACAACTGGGAGCGCTGGCGGCGGCGGAGAGTTAGGGAGTCCACGCCTCGCACGCACGCACACGCGCGCGCGCGCACGCCGCCGCCCGACCGCACGCACGTCAGCCGCCACTCGTGCGTCGCCATTACGCAGCACGCGGCCTCGCGCGCCCACCTCGCCTGCCACGCGCACACGCACGCACGCATCGCTCTGCTGCCCTCTGCGCCCCCGCGCGCTGCCAGCCTAGCGGCGCTTTCCGGAGCCTTACGCCGGGAGAGGGAGGTGCAGCAACTGATGTCACTACAGTCCCTCTGACCGCGGGTCCTCTCCCGACGGCGGCAGGATTTTCGACACTAGCTTCTCAGCGAGGTCGGATTCAGTCGCTGTCTAGAGAAGAATCCTTGCGGCCGGCTGCTCTGATCGGAATATTTCCGTGGTTTCTCCGAACAGCACCAGGCGAATGCCGGAGCAGTACCCTAACAAACGGGCCACGGACCGCGCGCGATCTTTCCTTCCTCTTCCTTGTCCTATCCTCACTCCCTCACACAACACTTACACTCACATGCACTACACTACCACACATGCCGGGAGACCAGTCAGGAGCTTAGAGCTGATCCTGGCTGGGGCGATGCCCCGCTGGTGGGAGATACCTGGTTGGGGAAAAAAACCGCTAGTCGACGGTAGGTAGGCGTCGGATTTCGCCATCCACCGGGGAAAGATCACAGCCACCGCATGATGAAAAACACGCACTATACTTACGGGACTAATGACCTCTCTCTCGTTGACGCGCCCGGAATCACGAACAATCAATCAATCAATCCAAACCCATACGCCTCACGTGTCTTCCCTGTTCCTCACAAATACCATCTCCTCCCATTCTCAAATATCTTCCGCCACATCCATATGACTACGTCCACCGTCTGTGAAGCAAGTCTCCGTCTGCTATAGCCTCGCACTGTCAAACATCCCGCATTATGACACATGTCTACGCCAACCCTCCTCACCCTCAAGCTTCTGCGTGCCATCGCACCCGTATTTCCCTCTCATCTATTTCCTCTAACTTGGGAATCCTTGCTCTCTCAATACAACCCGCCCCCATGCCTCTGTATTACGAAACATGTATTCGCCCTCTCTTACCTATCACACTCCGAGCTGCACGTCCATACACTTCCACGAATGCCTCATTCTCCAACTCCTTGCCACCGCGGATCCTCACTCCCCCATCTCTTCATCCGACTCCCCTTCTATTCCCAACCACGTGTGAATATCCTTTTCTCATTCCACCAAACATTGTGTTCGATATTAAGATACTTATATACCGTCTTTTATCAGTCAGCCGCCACCGCAGCCACCACCCCTCCTGCTGCCTCCCCTTCAGCTGTCACCCCTCCAGCCGTCACCTCTCTAGCCCCCCCCCCATTCTCCTTCCTTCCAACCGCCAACGCTCAAAGCCAAGTCCTACATAGCCGCCATTCCTCCAGCCGCCACCCCTCCGGACACCCTTTCCGTCTCCGCCACTCTACGCGTCACCCGAAATGTTACATTTGGCGCTCCAAGATCCTTCTCTTGAGACGGTTAACTTCGACTATTACTTCATCCGTCAATTATTTTCAGTCCAGTTCATTATTACGTCCCTCATTATAGTGCACTATTGTCATTCTGTTTTGCTATTTTGCCTTGCCACTTCTCTTCAGAACGACTTTATACGAACAAATCCCCTTCATTATTTCCCATGCGACATCGTATTTCCAATATGCAGTGGTTTTCAACTAGATATTTCGAAATCTTCCTTTTCTTTTTCTGCTGATGTCTATACCTGAGGCTTGTTTTGGATTTCTGGTTTACTCCGTCATTTACCTTTTGATTTGATTATTGAGTTATCGTCGCACCTTTTAGTTATAGTCTCTTCTACTGCAATCATAATCACCCTTCTATATTCCTTCGTGGCCGTAAATATTTCCATTCTTGTTTTATTTTCTATAAATTCATTCTCTCAACATTTCATTCTCAATGTCAATCATAGCATGAATATTTTACTTTCATTCACATTGTATCTTATTATTAAATATTATGTTGAAAACTTTCTCTCTTGATTTACTTCTTATTCACATGCCATTTTCTTTTTCTCGTCATTCTGAATCTTTCACTTGATTTTACCCACACTGCGTCTTACTCCCACATCGCGTCTTCACTTTTGTCCCTTAAATCTCTCCCGGTCACGTCCGGCCTCTAGCATTGTCACATCACTCTCCATCTACTCCATATTTTGGTTTGTCTTTACCACCCTCTTTTATTTCTTACTTTCATCAAATATGCTCTTTTCTCCCTTTCCAAGAACGTCTTTTCTCCCGTACATCTTTCCCAAGAACGTCAGACCTTCAATATTTGTCTCATCCGCTTCCATTTCATTCTCCCGCTCTTTTTTTCCATAGATGCCCTTCTTAAAAACACTCTTCTTTCTTCTATCTGATTATGTACCTTCCCCTTCTCTTTCCTCCCTTTCATTTCTCCCGACAATGTTTGACCTCCGACATTTGCCTCCATTTCGTTCTTCATCCCATATTTTTCCGTAGCTTTTCTCCTCTAGCACAGTCTTCTCAACTCTTCTTCCTCTATCTTATGCACTTTTCCCTTCTGTTTCCTCCCTTTCATCTCTCCCGACAGCATTCCTCTCCAAACATCTTCCTCGCTTCACCTGGTTCTCCATCCCCTATTCTTTTGCTCCCCCAGCACTCTCTTCTCTTTCTTGTATTTTCTGCTCTTCCTTACCTCCTGTCTCTTCCCACCCCTAAATCTCTCGTCGGCCGCTCCGCGTCTCGCGTTTCCTCCACCGCCGCCGGTGCCGCCGCCTGGCGGCTCCTCGTGAAACTTTGATCCGGCGCGTGGATCGCGGCGGCCCCAGCGATTAATTAAGCATCCGTCGCGGGGAGCACCCTGGGGACCCGCGCATGCGCAGAGCGCGTTTTATTCGCTCGCGGCGCGACGCCTGCGCTCGAGGAGTTGTTTGCCTTGCGATGAACTCGGTCTGTAAAAGGCCACGTTCGCTCGTTGGTGAAGGAATAGATTTACTTTGAGATGCGAAATGCTGGGACAGTCCTTTTGATATACGAATCTATGTGGTTGCAGAATAGGGGATTTTAAGTTTGTGGTATGGACGTGAGCGATGGAATAGTTTTTGACATGAGCGATGGAATAGTTTTTTAATACGTATCGAGACCATGCGTTCACAATACCTATCCAATTCTCGGCCCAAAGAGTCCAGTCACAATACCTATCCAATTCCTAGGCCCAAAGAGGCCAGTCTTGTAATAGATTAAGTTTAAGATTAAGTTAGTACGTAGTTTAGTATATTTAAGTTAAAGCCCGCCCCTAGCTCCACAAGCTTAACCAGCTGGAGCATACGTGTATGGCCCTTACTTGAATAAATTCCCGCCCCGCCAGGGTAACTGGCGGGGGGAAAATGATAAAAAAAAATTAGAGGGCAACCATACGGTATCTAACTCCAATGTGAACTACTCTGGCTAAGAAAATTTTGCAAAGCGTCGGATTAAATTACGCCAAATTTCCCCCCATACGAGAATCTTTCCTGGAGTATGGGCGCTGAAAGCTTAGCGGAAAGAGGAAATAAGCGTAGGCAAGAAGCCCGATTCAATACCCTAAAGGGAATACATAATGAATATACTGAGTTACGCTTTACATTTCTAACTAGTTTCCTTTCTCATCAAAACACACAACAGTTTTAACAAAATATCTGGCTAATGACAAATGTACATGATTTACATAATTTGTCTTCACATGAGTAAACGCCTATACAAAAACTGTCTCATCACATACATGTAACTCTGGTATCACCTTCGAACTCTTTTATTTCAAAAGAAGGAGACAAACAAAAATTCCTTGTAATATTTGCGAAATTATACCTTTAACCATTTCACTGCTAATGGGACGTATAAATGTAGCGCTGTGTTATGTAGCTACTGATGAGGCAAACAAGCATTCAAAAATGCTGTACCGATGTTCTACTATTGCTGCTGTTCAAAGTGATCTTAGTTTTGCTTCTTTGACGTTTCTTTGCACCTTGGAAGTTGAAAGAATTGACTATTTTTTACTTTGAATCGTGTGAATTTTTAGTCCACAAAGAAAATAAAAATTCTAATAAAAATAAAATTGATATTGAAAGGATTTAGTAACAAAACCTTGTTTTTTAAAAAAAATAATAATTTCGCCAATCAAATACACTTGGGTTAGTGTTTTGTGACGTAACAAAATATTTATTTCTAAATATGTCCGACTATTTTTAATACCTCAACACAATGAATCATTTCTTTTCATTACTCCCCTATTCTCGGGACATGGATCTCTACATCGGAATGCTCCATACGAAAAACATCGGGCGAAATTTTGAAGAATGGTGAAATAAAACTAATACAACTAAAGTAATACCACGAGATTCAATGTTGAACAAATACAATTATATGATTTAATTAAATGAACAATTTTTTTAAAACCAAACAAAGTACACTATTATTTAAAATTACTATTCCCACCCCAATTTTCAAGGCCTTTTATTTTTCTTGTACTAAATTATTGTTCTCCCTTTTAGTTCATAATATCAATGTATTGACTTATCTTGATTATTGCCGTTTATGACACAAGATTATTCCTCGCGACCTTCAGTGTGACTTAATTTCTCTTCGTAATGTATCCATGTCACTTCTTGTCGTAAAATATCATCCGTTTCACAATTCTTATTACTTTATAACGTTATTTCAGCTTTCCTAAACACAGCCAAAAACGTCCTCCACTGACAATTTTTTTGATGGTCCTCTTTATTGTCATCATTGTTATCATATTATTATTAATATTACTGTCTTAAAATAATTTTAAGTTACATTGTATTTAATTCTTAATTATAATCTGTAAATTTTAGTGTTCTGCCACCAGGTTGCATAAACATATCTGCGGAAATATCTATCAAAGGCTCTCTCTCCTTTTTTTTACCTTCTGCAACGATCATTGTCCACGGGTTTCCATACACATGTAATACGATACATTAGCGTTTCCATCTTGAGTGAATGAGCGGAGGAAGCCGCCTGGGCGCGGCGTTCCGCAAGGTTTTCGCCTGCGCCCTCCGCTCCCAACGCCGCCGCTCGCGGTCTCCCCCTCCCGGAGGGCGCGCGCCTCGCCTCGCCTATCTCCGCCCGCGCACATGCCACAGGCATTAGCCCCTTCCCCGCCCCGCCGCTGACAGCGCCAACCGTCGTCCTCGCCGCCACTCGCACTGCTGCCGGCGCTTTTCGGCGTCGCCACCAAGTCTACGGCCTCCGCCACTCTACTTGAATTACATACCTCTCGCGCTTTCGTGTTATTTCACAATTAGCTCATTTTATGTGCGAAAGTTGGCGAGCCTGTACTAGCACCTACTATAATAGCACTCTCAAGCGTTGTCTCCATTTTCGATGGAGAGTTTTGTTTTATTTTTCAAGTAGCTGCCGACGATTTCGGTACATAACCCCCAACCAGCGGAGTTGAGTCCTCCCTGTAGACTTCGTGCTGCCGACGTTTTTCGCACATCACCATGCCTCCAACACCGGAGTTGAATCTCCTTCCTGTTGAGAGACTTCATGGCATCTCCGTCACCATCACCATCATTGTCACCATCATTGTCACCATCATTGTCACCATCATGTCACCATCATTGTCACCATCATTGTCCCATCATTGTCACCATCATTGTCACCATCATTGTCACCATCATTGTCACCGTCATTGTCACACGTCATTGTCACCGTCACCGTCACCGTCACCTCCACCGTTACCTCCACCGTCGCCGCCACCGCCACCGCCACCCGCCACCGCCACCGTTACCTCCCACGTCGCCGCCTTGCTATTGCTGCGCCGAGCAACGCCTCCATCCGGCTTTCGCCGCCTCTCCGCCCTCGACATTCCCGCTCTCTCCCGCATTCTGCCCGCGCCGCCTCTAATACGTTAATCACAACTAACGCGGCGCGTTCTCTTCCCTCGGTTATTGTCCGCGATTAACCCGCCGCCCGCAGCTGCCTCGGCCTCACTGCGTCTGCCAGCACCTAGCCCGCCCCGCCGCGCCCCGCCACCGCGCTTGAACACGCAGCTGCGTTTGCGACGCTATCCGATCTACTTAAACTCTCGCACACACGTTCTTCGCTCAGAACGTGTATCAAGGAAAGCGAAAAGCTAACTCTGAAGGAAGATTGAATGATTTCTTCAAATGTTTTTAAAGAAGTGTGAAAGGTTCAAAGAACATCTCTCTATGATACTTAATAAACCTTTATTGAACATTTGTTTCCAACAATTGCATTGTTAATTTTGTTTGGATATTCTGTTGGTTTATTAAAAATTACATTTAAACATTTTTAAAACAGATAAACACGTTTTCATTAACCACTTTTCTTCTTAATTGAAAGGACAGACAAATGGATACGGAGAGGGTGGGATTTAACATGCGAGAGTTTTCGCACGGGGTACGCTAGTTTTATATATTCCAATATATTTGCAAACCATTGAAAGTTAATAATAAAGTAAAAAATATTAATACTTTGTTATAGAGATAATAGTTACAAACATATTTTTCTTTGTTGAGATCTTTGAAAGAGATCTTTCTTTATCAGTGTGTCTGTCTCTTACGTCTCTGCCTCTACCTCTCTCTCTCTCTCTCTCTCTCTTAACCGGAATTTAGAAAATTTCGAACATTTAATGGTAGCGATATGGAGTCCGTTCATCCCAGATCTCCATATGATTACCGGAAGTTCATCCTTTTCCTGCTCGACGAGTATAGCATCCCGCTCTCCACGCTTGAAACATGCAGCTGCTCTTACGACGCTATCCGATCAAGTTACGACTCTCACGCGCACGTTCACGTGAACGCAATGATTCTGAAGTTATAAAAAGATCTTATACTTGTCGTTGTATGATGCGTTGATCGTTGCTATCATGTTCAATCATTCAATAATATTCAATATTCAGATAAAAACAACTTATTTATTCATGTTCAAAGTGTGTACATATCTCCCATTGCATTTCCTTCTGTTCCTATTTCATCAACAACTCCTTAGTTACGCAGTTGATACGACACCATGTCTACTGTACACTATGTAACAAATTGTGCCCTCAGAACTCATCCCGTACCGCCGCGTCACCAGAGAGATCACCGTCAACAGGACCCAAACTTTTGTTGCCAGCACCATTCCGGTTGAATTCGTTCAGAAGCAGAATTGCCACTGTGACTTATCGCAGGTCTTAAGGTTCCAGTTCCGATGAAAGCCGATGTCCAACACTAGCTATATTTAGTTGGAATTCAGCCGCTGTTTAAAGGAGGATTCTAGTGGCTGGCTGATATTATCGGTGGATTTCCTTATTTCTAAAATAAATAGGAGGCGAATGTCAGATCGAGCTTTAACAGACGAATAACGAATAGCGCTCGATCATTCCTTCCTCTTCCTTGTCTTGTCTTGTCTTACACGATCGCAGCGCACTTACATGCACAATCACCTCCACTACCAGAACACAACCAATCCCCTACATCAGCAACCCTTCACTACCATCATGGTCAACAACTTTCACCAACAAACGCTGCCATCAGCCTCACCATCGCCACTAGTAGAATCATTATAGCCATTGACGCAAACATAGCTTCGGTGGTGTAACTGTCAGCGTAACTGTAAGCGTTCGGTGGTGTAACTGTTATAGCAAAGTTCGCGGGTTCACACCTGATCGAAACCGAGGACTTTTAAGACCGAAAACAGCCTTCGTACGTCTTCTGTCGAATGGGAAGTAAAGCCATTTGTCCCATGTTGTAGACTTACTGCACGTAAAAGATCAAGCCTAAATGAAGCCTCTAAGCAAACATTCAAATAGCACACCTTTCTCTGTCCGACGGCGAAAGGAACGTAGCGGAATTTGCGTGGTGAAGCGGAAAGGGTCAGCTCATGGCCTGAGCTTCGCCACGAAAAATACGCCATATCATTGATTTGATTGATGCCAATCATCACCACCAACCAACACTGTAACCCACCACCACCCCAACCTCCCTCCATCATCGTTCTCACCACTTCCATTCCGGGCACGACCACCGCCTCCATCGCCCCTTGAGCCCCCCCCCACCCCCCACTCGACGCGGCGCGAGCGACTTCCGGCAGCCCGCGTTGTCTCCGCGCTGGCGCTGCGGTCGCGCCCCCAGGGGAGCTCTGCGCGCGTAATGAAGAGGGTCTGAGGGCTCCTTCTGAGGACGCCGTCCCACCTCGCTCCCCGTCCCGCCTCGTCACGCCCGCACGTCCGGCGCCGCGCCAGCCAACTTTGTTCTCCGCTGCGGAGGCGCCCCGCGCCGGCGGGATCAGCGGGGCTCTTG
>JAHLJT010009355.1:731287-933956 GCA_031308135.1 Acheta domesticus | reverse complement strand
GGGTCAACTAAAGTATTCCTGTGAGTAGAGTGGTGTTAATCAGAAGGAGGCGGTTGTACCTCTGTCACTGGATGGTGATAAACATCCCTATCCAGGACAGAGCCTCCCACTCTCTGGTGGGGTAGCACACAAATAAGAACTTACCAGGTGAGATAAAACCTGGCCGAAATTGAATTGTTTCTCCTACAAATCATTTAAATTCTGTTACACAGATATATAGCCCACTAGTTTTTAACAAAACGTATGATTTTCATGTAGGGACTATCGTCACAGTTAAACAATAGTTTTTGTTACACTCACGTTAGTCGTTTTTTTGTTTGGATGGTGATATCCGACGCCAACTTACACGTCGGCCAGCGGAGTTTCCCCAACCCAGGTATCTCCTCCGTCAGAGGCGCACCACCCCAGCCGGGATAAAACGCTAAGCTCACGACCGGTCTCACGATATGCGTGGTAGGGCGATATCTCAACCCTTCGACTACCGATGGATTTGCACACGTCCAATACCAAAGGGGGGTAACGAAGTTACCTCAGGGAAAAGTCAATTTAGTTTTAATATTTCTACCATTAATATCGTAATATTGTTTTGGTTATTCAGATTAAACATTATTTTGATATATAATAAAATATTTAGCGATTTTAACAATATATTTAAATGCAGGTCTTCCTCCACGACGAAGTTGTCTCAAATTTCAAATCACGCCTTTTAGAAAACATTGTACTATTCGTATTGTCTCTTTCACTTGACACTCTTAGTTTCTGAACTAATGTATGCGCCATCATTCACGTTTTCTTCTTCGTAAGTACAAATAATATCGTCAACTTTATCTATAACCTCTACATCACTATACCTCCTCATCACACTCACAAAACAATCTGTACACTTCATGATCTTCACACAAATCGTCCGGAGTGTGAATGCTTAATAACTTTTCAAACCCTTCAAGACTAATCCTTCGACATGTTCGCACACTAACGCACCAGTACTATAATAACACTTATAGGAATGTCTTTAAC
Organism: Acheta domesticus; assembly: GCA_031308135.1. Lineage (NCBI taxonomy): Eukaryota > Metazoa > Arthropoda > Insecta > Orthoptera > Gryllidae > Acheta > Acheta domesticus. Next base: position 932,939 of record JAHLJT010009355.1, on the reverse strand, counting down.
ACAATCTCCCATCTCCCCGCTGATAACATTACATCAAACCAAGCCTGCCAATTCCAACAGGGGTAAGGTAGTAACCCCGGGTGTAAATTCAAGCCTTGAAATGACTACAGGCCAAAACAAGGATTTTCCAACAATATATTTTTGATAAATATGTAAAAAAAAACAACTACACAAGATATCAGAAACGTAAAAAAAAATATAAGATGATAAAAAATAATAAAATATGCGTAGGAGTAACTCAGTTTCCCCCTCGGTGGCACAAGGGTTAAGGAAGAGGGAGGTAAAGATCGCAGGCGGATCATAACCCGCTTCTTAGGTTGCTGCTTCGGCATTCACGTGACATGTTCGGAAAAATCATGGATAACTTTCTATTATAGATTTCTATTTCAGAAACCGAAAATCAAATTACCTCAATATTTCCTACATAAAACTACTTTAATCTTGGCCAATCATATACATTTTCAACAGAATTAAATCCGATTCCCCAAAGACCGATTGAGACCTCCATAGATACTCATTTCCCCTACCCTTACAAACTACAACACACAACCAACACACTACTCTTTTCCACGTCTTCACAATATTAAAATATAAACACTTTCTGTCAATAATCATAGCTTATAATACTCCTTCTGCCCTCACAATAAGGGACAATTAACGTGCGAGTGATCAACTCTAAGAAGACAATTAATTTCTAAAACACCTGAAAGAATTGTACAGTCGAATAGGCAGAAAATCAAAATTTAAAAAAAGAAGCAGGCAGCTAAAATTACTTCCTCTCACTCAGTTTCCACGAAACTTTCTTCCTGGAACTTTTAGTTTTGCGTAGAATGCTCTTACAGTTTCAGAAATCTCAATAAGATATAAATGTTAAAATTATTAAATTTTGATTTAGAACTAATGGATTCGTTTACTATCACTCACAATTACTCAAAATTAGTATTTTTTTTCTCCCAAAACTCCTCACAATCGTTATCATTCAAAAACCATCAACGAAATGTAGGAGCGTCTTTATAGGCATGATTAAACAGATTCGTCGATGTTTCGACAAACTTCATCCAAGACGTCTTTAACAGCAGGAACGAAAATCCTAATTATTATCGTATATTTTATTTTAAGCATATTTGTTTGCTCTTGAATCTTAAACATTTGAATACGGTTTAACACGGCGTCGACAACTTTTACTGCACACAATAACCAGACGTTGATTCATAGCAATGGTTGTTTTAGAAAGCAACTTGCACATTTTATTTCTTTTACCTGAAAGCCTAATTAAAACATTTGTTGAACTGTTTCCCAAAAAGTTCATATTGTTTTGAATTAACGTTTTTTTTAAATATTAAACTGGCTGTAAATGGAATCTTTGGTATAGGTTCCAGTTTTTTTATTTTACCTCTGAAAATTGATGCTTTGTGCCATTATTTAAATACACTACATTCGTATTACAATGTATAATGAATGAAACGAATCGATTATATTTTTCATTAAAATCTGAAAAATTATTATCAGGAATTTACAGCGTTACAAACTATTCCGTTCCGACTTTATATTCTGATGTGACTGTTATAATCCGATCACGTAATAATTAGAGTGTGAATCTTCAATGGATATGTTCTCATCAAAATGCATCGAACTGAAAGTACAATCATTGAATTATTCAATCAATTGGGCAATGGAGATTGAATTTCATCAGTGTATGCCCACCTCTAAGTTATGACTAAAACCCTCAATTTACATGGTTGGGAAAGCAGAATCCGATTTTTATTGAATCGGTCAAACATTCCCTTTAACTACATTCCTTCTATATTCCTAATTAATTAATTAATCAATATAATAAACACTATCATTGCATCAATCATTAGCAATATTCGAAACTCATTCCCAGCATATTTTAATAATAATAATAATAATAATAATAATAATAATAATAATAATAATATAATAATGGCAGCACTACACCTTAACAATATAAATATACTAAATTGGAATGCAAATGGCTTAAGCAATAAATAACGAACTTAATTATTTCCTGAAAGACCAACAAATAAAAATAGCCTGCATAACGGAATCCCACCCGAAAAGCAATACTGTTTTTAACGGGTTACAATACACTCAGAACTCTCAGACTAAACAGTAACGGGGAAAGAGTCATAATCCTTATTGAAAACCTGTTCCGTGTATACAAGTAAATCTCCCAAACACGCCTGGCGTAGAAACAACAGCAATTAAATTTCCATTAAACAATAGACTCCTAACCCTGATTGCAGCTTACAAACCACCAGAAATAAAAATCCAAGACACAAATATTGAATTATTATTTCAACTGAACACCCCCCGTCTTACTCATTGGAGATCTAAATTTAAAAAAAAACACTAATTTATCAAGTTTTAAAAATTAAACACCCCACTCGAAATAGAAATAGAAATAGAAATATCATATACACGTGATATAATCACCAACACTATTAAACAACAATAGATCCCTCATCACCCACAAAACAACTAACAAGTTACCGCCCGACAAAATACTAACAATAATCAACACCAGGAACAGAACCAGAAGATTATGGATCAAAATAGAAACCTACAGCTAAAGAAGGAATTGAACCTATTAAATTCAATTATAAAACAAACAATTTACGACTTTCACTGCTCATCCTGCAACAAATTATCAAACCATTAAGCACACCAATAATTCTCTCTGGTAGTTCACAAAACAAATTCTAAAAGAAAAAGTAATCCCATGTCTGAATATAATAAACGGAAAAATTCTCACCATTTGAAAAAGCTGAAGCTCTGGCCGATCATTTTGAAAAGTTATTTACGCTCAACAACACACCAAATCCATCTCGACCATTCCATGATATTCCAAACAGTTTCAACCACGGACTATGATGTAGCACATATGATAAAGTTCAAATCCACAAATGAAGAGAAAAACTTAATTAAAAAACTCCCAGAGAAAAAAATCTCCTGCCAATGATAAAATCACTAATAAGATTCTAAAAAACTCTCATTCCCAACTATGGCCTACATAAACAACTTATATAACTCAATAAGAATTGGATATTATCCTACAGTATGGAAATATTCACTTATAATACCTATTCCTAAACCATATAAAAACATAGCAATGCAGAAAACTACAGGCCGATAACCACTCTTTCAAAAATTATTGAAAAAACTAATCCTAAAAAGATTAAATAGCTACTTCCAGAAAACCCAGTCTATTCCATTACATCAGTTCGGCTTCATAAAACACGTATCAACAGCACGCCAACTACTCAGTCTTTCAGAATGTATTCAAACAGCCTATCAAAACAAACACCATACAATAGTCTCATTTCTCAACATTTCTCAGGCATTTAACCGAGTATGGCACGAAGGAAATTTTATACAAACTCCGAACAATGGGAACACCAACCTACTCAGTAAAAATCATCAAAAGTTTTTTAGTCGACAGATCGTTCACAGTTTCAGTAGAAAATCACATGTCTGACCCCCGCAAAATATTAGCAGGTCTTCCTCAAGGATCACCACTTTCACCCACTCTATACAATATATACACAGCAGATATACCCACTACAATAGCATAATTCGCCAATGATACCGCAATTTACAAGTCCAGCCATTCAGTTAACACTATTAGCGATAGGATACAACATCTAAAGAAAATAGACAATTCGTCATCATTGTGGAAAATCAAATTTAACCCAACTAAATCAACCGCTAAAATATTCTAAGACCATTTGCCCACCCACATCCATTACATATAAATAAACACACAATTCCATGGACACCACAAAACCAAACAGTAAAATATCTCGGGCAGAACTTCAACACAAGATCCAACTGGAAAACACACAACACTAAAACAACAACAAGCAAAAATAAACTAGCTCAACTAAAACCCCTGATCAACTTCAAAAGCTGTCTATCTTTAACGAATGCTGTTGCACTTTATAAAGCAATAGTCAGACCCGTAATGCTGTACGCATACCCCATCTGGACCAACGCAACTATCTCCAAAATCAATGAACTCCAAATTGTGCAAAATACACTTCTCAGAATAGCAACACATGCCCCATGGGTAATTTCAAACGCCCAAGTTCAAAAAAACTAAATATTTCACCGATTATCAAATATATCACCCATCTTTCCAACAATTTTTATTCCAACATAAATACAATAAACCAAGCAGTCCACTACAACCTGGCCACATTAAATGACCTACCTACTAGAATTAAAAATAGATTTGTTTTCGAAGCCTTGTAGCAAATTTTCTCCATAAACAGTTCAAAGTAGGTGCCCTTGTAGTTTTCTACACCAAGAGTACTGTAATTGTGTTAAGTTTAAGTTATAAAGCAAGCTATTAAACACATAAGAGTAATTTATTACTGAACTGTGTAATTATCAAACTATCAATAAATACATTTTTTTACAATGAATTTCATTTCTCATGCCTGTATTCCCGAGTTATCTTTCTTTGACGTTTTCATCTTCTTAGATTAGCGCTGGCACAGCTACTATATTAAACAAATATTACTTTCTCTCTCTTTGTTCTATTTTTTAAATGACTGTCTTGAACGACAATTATTTGTAAATCTATTTGTTGCCTAAATCAATATCAATATTTTTGGCTGAATCCTCTCGAAAATATTTATCAGCGAATTAGAAATGATATCTATAGTAAACTGCTAATGTACAAAATCTTTAATAGACCATTATGAAACGAAATATGTAACGATGGGAATTAATACACGAGTGTGATATTACGATACGAACGAAGAACGAGCAAGTATCGTAAACTTCTCATTACATGTAGTTTCATACGGTACTTTTTCTACGACTTTTTAAGTTTAAATTTTACATTGAATTATTTCGTGGCAGTTGACATGCAGGATTCAGCCAAGGCAACCTAACCCTAATCTCGCGTGCTGCCGAAGGTTTCTGTGCCTACCTGCCTACCTGCCTACCTGCCCACCTGCCCACCTGTGAGGGTGAACTGCGCTAGTCAAATAGGATCGAAGGTGAAATTAAGATCAATTCATTTTAAATAATATCCCACTAAAAGACTTATAATAAAAGAAATTAAAACTGACAAGCAGAATATAATCACATGTAATTTTAATGCACACAATAAGAGAAAGAAAAATCAATCAAAATTATCTGTGTTATCTAGAAAATGTCCCTGCTCCGCACGCGGCTGTTAATCTTGCTCTCATGATATTTCTACTAACTCAAAATTCCATCTTCTGGCTTCCATTTGACATTCATATTTTCCTTGCAGTTTACTACAATAAACATAATATTAAAATTAAATTAAATACTATTCTTTTGACAACTCAAACACACTTGAAATGCTCATAAATCCTCAAGCTTCTTACAAAGGACAACATTTAAAAGAATACAAGTATTTTCTTTTTCAGTGTTCTACTATACGGCATGAATTTGGCAATTTATAGTTAACAATTGTTAATACACCTTTTTCTTGTTTAAAGTAGGCAATAATTCGGTCTGTGGCTACTGAATTGAATCAGTCATTTGAGAAACACCTCATCTCCATTTTGTTTCAAAATTGAGTCGTACATCCAGATTTACTGGTTAGGGCTAATCTCATCCATTACACGTAAAATATTCATCTCCAATGGAAAGGTACATAACAATGAATGTTAAAATTTACAGTTTTTTAGGAACACAACATCTCCCGGAGATGTGTTGTGTCTCAAATGACTTCGTAGTGAGTGGCAGCACTGGCGCAGAGCAGCGATAAGCAGTTGCCTCTTTGGTTTTCTCCAACGTATTCTGTTGAAAACTAGTTGTAGTGAGTCATGTGAAATCGCGACATTTAAGTGTAAAAAAGGATTGTAACAATTTGCATGTAAGTGTGAACAATATGCAGAACTAATGTATCATTCTACAGAAGTTCCGGAGAAATTTCAAGTAAAACGTGTGGAAAGAGAAAACGTGAAGGATTTTAAATCATAGTGGCCACACTACAACAAAAATAACGTTGTGTCTACAGACTCAAGCCAGAAGCATTTCAAGGGAAAACAAACAAAAATTCAACATTTCGAGTTTCATGGAGGCCACATTCTAAAAAACATGTGGGTGAAGTTAAAGCAAAACATTTCATTAATGGACTAACTGAACACAGTTTTCACTTCAAAAAATCAGTTGCCGGTACTCCAGAACTTTCCAAAGCTTGTGCTTAACCACAGCATTGTATACCAATAAATATAAAGAAGTCAGTGATCTCAGAAAAATAAAATACTATATTCCTGAAGATATAGTTGAGTTTTACTAAACAAATTATGACTGGCCAACTGTCGACAAGGATGAAAATTAAAAATGTTGTGAAAAGTTTATGAAAATAACAAAATATTGTCAGTAATGTTGTAACATTATGTTTACATTAAAGGTATATCAAATATGTCTTGCAATAAATCGGTTTTTCCTTCTTATATTCTTTCTTACCATTATTTTGTGCATATTAACTCCACATTACGTCAGTCATTGAAGAAACAACACATCTTCAACAAACGTTTTAGTTGATTTTGACACGTCTAGCTGTGTAAATACGTTTGTCTCTCTTCAAACGAGTGTAAGGAACCAAAATGCAATATTAAAATACAAAAAATACCAATATTATTTATATTAATGTCTTAGGACATTTTTTTCAGTTTATCGAAAGTTTACTTTTTTGGAGATCAGGTGTTTCTGAAAGGACTGATTCAAATGATCTGTCTTATCTAGAAAATTTCGTTGCTCCGTGCACGGTTGTTAACCTTGCTCTCATGATATTTACACTAACTCAAATTTCCATCTTCTGGCTCAAATCTGACGTTCCCTTATACAACATCACATTCATAAATACCTTGCATTTTACTACAATACACATGAAATGGAAATGAAATACTAATTTTCACAACTCATAAACACACTTGAAATCCCTGTAAATTATCAAGCTTCTTATAAAGGAAAACGTTTAAAAGAATCTAAGGGTTTTTATTGTCAATATTCTAATATACTGCATTAATTTGGCAAATTTATAGTTAACAATATTGTTATTGCATGAGTTTCTCGCTTAAAATAGGCAATAATTGCGGTCTGAGGTTACTGAATTATACGTCGCCTCACATTTGTTTATAAAATGTTCGCTCTTACCTTGCCTCGCCGCACCTCTGATTCTCGGGACTCCGTCGCCCTCTGCTGTCGCGACCTTGAGTTCCCCCACCACCCAGCGGCGCTCGACAGAGGGAGTAACTGGACTTCACCGCCGTCAGTTGGCGGCGCCCAGCTCGCTCCGGTCTCGTCAAGTCCTCTCTTCTTCCCCCTTTTCAATCATTTCAACATATTAACAAACATTTAAATATTAAACTTATTAATTTTATATTAATATATTATAATATTTAAAGTATTATTTAATTATTTCAACATATTAAAAAACTCATGGATGTGTACCATGAATTTGCGCTTCCGGACAATTCAGTGTTAATCACACGCCCCGCAGTAACTCTCCGGCAAGCGTGTTCGTAACCAGTCGTTACACTGACTAAATCTACTCACGTCGCCCAGTTGCAAGAATGCCTAATTCCTGAATAGTTGCCACAGTTCTTGCACCACCTTTACCGTGCGTATTTTATCAATATGGGCCCCGTCCTCCTTCCTTGCACTTTTGCAAGATTTTTTGTGCCCGTGCGGGCTACGCGATTTCGGTCCCCACAAAATACTGGCACAGTTCAAGTAACTCGCGAGATTTTGACAGTTCTCACATTTTGGATGCCGTGAATTACGCCCGATACACTCGCGTTGCGTCCACCTACCTCTCGGGCTGTAGAACCGCCATCTATTCCGTCCACGTGTCGCCTTCCAATCACCGATCTTGACCACACAACACCTCAAACGAGACGAAACCGGGCTCGAGGACTGCCGGAGTATTTATGCGTCGTGCCCGTTCACGGCCTAGACGATCGTTCTGAACTGTTCTGAAATCGAACACGTGGCCTCTTACAACGCATGTTCGCCGAAAGAGCTTCGGTCAGAAAGAGTTCCGTCTCCTAGGGAATAATGAATGCACTTGCGAATGCATATGAATGAAGCCACGATGTATTTTGTGAGCTTTTTTATTTAAACATTGGCAAATGTCACAATATAATAGTTAAATAAAATACCTTGTAAATTTTAAATTATAAAAGAAAGACAGTTCATTGATAACGATCGAACTTTATGGTATAACTATTAAGATAAAGATATACCGTACGAAATTCTTGTACAAGCTTCGGTGGATGATAAAATATTGAAGAATTAGAAATGGCAATTAAAATACTAAAAAAACTAAAAGGTGCTGGTCTTGATGAAATAAGTAACTAATTAAACGTGGAAGTTTACTGTTAAAACTAAGACTCCTCCACCTATTCATTTTGTGTTGGAGAAAATGAGTCCCTGTGAGTGACAAAAAGCAAAGGTGATTCTATGTATATTTCATAAAAAGAGGAAAAGAAGTTCTTGTGAAAACTACTGGGGCATTAGCTTATTACCATCATGTTATAAAATATAAGCGAACATTTTAAATAAAAGGGATTGTTAGTATATTTTAATAGTAGAGAAAAAATTATTTTAGAAAAGGACGCTCCTGTACAGATAATGTTTTTACCATTCGGCAGTTTATATAAAATTGAGGGAATTTAATCTTGGGATCCAGTTAGCTCTCGTTGATTACGAAAAACATTCCATAAAATTAAACGCTCTATATCGTGAGAAATTATGGGAGAACGACACGAATGCACCAGTTAATAATGAACACTAAATCTCTATATAAGAATAGCTCCATTATTTTAGAACTATAAGGAAGGTATTCCAAAAAAAAAAAAGGAGTCTGTGAGGGGTGCAGTCTTTCCCCAACATTGTTTAATATGTACCAGACGATGTTATTCGAGAATGGGAGGCTACAATCATCCCAGGGATTCAGATTTAAAATGGAAAGTACTTTATTACACTCTTATTTGCTGATAAGATATTAATACACGAAAACTTAGATAATTTACAGAGGAAAATTTATCAATTATATCAAACTTGTTGAGGACGTAATGTAAACAATTTAAAAACAAAGAAGGCATTTATGGGAAAACATCCGATATGCACAAAAATAATCTTAGAAAAACAACACTGGAACATGTTAGTCACTTTAAATCTTTGGGATATGATGAAATCTTAACGAAGGTTGTTGTAGTTGGAAAAATCCAAATATTTCAGGAAAATATAGGGATGTATCAGACAAACTCTTAAAGACAAAACATGCAGAGAAACCTTAATAATAATATACAAAAAAATTAAATAATTGTGACAGGAGTGAAAAAAGGACGTAAGATTATTGTTATTAGTGCACATAAGTGTTTTTACAACAGCAAGAGTGAAGACAGCCGCAGCTGTGGCTGAATCCGAATCTACATGGGTTTCTTCTCTGACTACAGGGACACCCTAACTTCCAACACTACAGATGGACAGATGGAATCAAGTAAGCAAAACTTACGGTAATATTGCCCAAACAGATTCATTCCCAAAGAAAAATCAAGGAATAGTCATGGATGCTGGAGATGGTATAAACATTAAAGAATATGTAAAGAAGATAGCAACAATAACAACCGAGTTACATAAAATTCATTTCAAGAATATCCAAGAACAGAATTTGTATTTTTCTATCAAGTCCCGAATTAGCTAAAAAAGTCATAGAAGAACACAAAGTAATAGAAATTAACAAATACAATTTGAGTATTAGACCATTAATAAATTATCATGTAAGATTAAAATATCAAATGTTTGCCCAATAATTCCACATGAAGTAATTCAGAATATTCTGAATCAGAAAGAAATAAAAACCTCCAGTAAGATATCTTTCATTAGAGCAGGCATATCTGAACCAGGTTTAACTCACATTTTAAATTTTCATAAACAGACATGTAGACATGAAGACAAGTATTCATAAACCCAAATGATGTAGCAAAACCACCTTATTCAACTTTGATCTTTTATGATGATACATCATACAGAATCTGTTTTTCCACTGAAAACATTTCTAAACTTACTGGGAATTAGGTAACTAAGCCTACATGTACTGATGCTGTTCATAATATACCATAAATGGAGAAACCCCTGGAACCTTAAGTAATGGATATACAGTCAGTAACACCAACAACTGATGAAGAAAATTTTTCATTTAAATTAAAGAAAGCTGCCACACGAATCCTCATCACAACCTGAGTCCTTGAATAGCAAAAAATCTATTGATCATAAAAAATTATCCAAGAAAAAAATAAGGAAGAAAATGAAGAATTCCCTACCTCAGAACACACACCAATAAAATCAGTTAGAGAACCACTTGCACCAGCTAATGATTTCATAGAGACTAATCAAGAAAAATGATCTCTAAATTTTCAACAATTCAAATTATTTATAGAAAACTCTCATGGTGCCCCAGATCCATTATCTTTTGCAAAAGATTATACCAAAGATATTGATGGAATCATTCTAGAAATAATAAAGCTTACCAATTCCTTACTAAAAGGTCAATGAAGGTCAGGTATACTAGGATTATTAAAAAACTTAAAAGATTTCTACAACAGCTTGAAGATAGTGATACAGATACAAGTATGGACAATTCAATAATTGGCATTAATTGATGTAAGTGTTGAAATGTAATGTCAATGGTTTCTTTCCCAGATTTGAAAGCAGTGAATTACTTTGTAATTTGTATCTACCACACATTATTTGTTTTCAAGAGAAAAATTTCAACAATAATAATGTTGGAAAAATAGGTTTCAAATGATCCTGCAAGAGAAAGACTTCGTATTGTGCATTTTATTTTTCCAACAGTATCTGCAAGGTTCCGTAGAATTCTTGTTTCTTCCTTCTTTCCATTTTCCGAAGCGTAAATTCCAATAACCGCGAGGTATCCTCTCTTGTAGTTTAATTTCAGCAGAGTAATTTCAGTCGTTTACATATCGACTCTCCTTTATTCTTGATCTCCACTTTTTGTCAATAAATATTGAGATTCCTTTTGCAGCAGTCTCTTTCTAGTCTACTCCATTATAAAATGTGGCATACTTTGCTACATATTGCGATCCCTTTAATTTTCTTTTTTACTTTCTCGCCTTACGAATACTTCGTAAAAAGAGAAGGTTGTTTTCGTGCGCCGAAAACCGGCTAATTTTCGCCAGAAAAACTCTTATAGCTGGGGTCTAGTTTCTCTGTCAATTGGTAAATTAATTTTCATCTTCTCAAAACTTGTTGCCAGTTCAATTTACTTCCCTGATATACCTCTCACGTTCCGGCTTGCAATTTTAAGATGTTCCATTACCCATTTCCGTACTGTTTTTTTCTTTGCCTTAGTCGTCACAGCAGTTTCAATTCCTAGGGTTTCTTTTTCGACACAGCAAGAAAATCTCAATTTAGTGGTGAGTCACAAGGCCTCTTCGCATAAGGGTACGGTCAGAGTGGATCCGTTTTCAGCAGATGAAAAGTTCGCGCGCGAACGGCCGAGTGATTCTGCCGACCTGAGTGGTCACACTGCATCCGACTGCAATAGACATCTGTCAATTATTGAGTATAAGTGGCGTGTAATGGAAGCGAGAAAATTACAACTGCTTGCTGAGACCTCTTCTCTTAAATTTCCTCTGCTTGAAATCAAAAAGATTGCTGGATGAACTCTATTTTCGTCGATCGCGAAAATACTGGTGAATTTCATATCTCACATTTCCAAGTACTGAAACAACCAGTGAAATTTTTCGAATACTCAAGAATGTCGCCTAATACTTTTTACATACTTGGAGCAATTAGAGATGACACTGAAAAAAGGTCGAATTTTATAAAATGCATTACTACAGATGAACGACTGTTCATAACCATAAGATATGTGAAGTTATGTCCCATGTTTACAACACGTTTTGTACTAGTTTCACCCATTTCTCCAGAGATTTCATTCCATAATTTCCTGCTTTTTCTCTGATGCGATATCTGGAATCCGATGTCTTCCACAGAGCATCTCGTTCGTGTACAAGTGAAACCAGTTTTTCAACATCTATCTCCGATATCGCAGATCGGCCAAATAAATCAAATTCATTTGATATCGGTCTGCCCACTTCGACGTTCGAGCGTGTTCGTCAGTACTTGTCGGATGCAATATGACCGCGCCTGTACTCTAGTAAGTGTTTGAAATATACGGTTGTGAAGGTCGTGTTTGATCGAACTCGAATTTGGCCGAATACGGATCCGCTCTGACCGTAGCCTTACCCCTTTGCCGAGGAGAGGGAGTTACTTCGAGCATTCTTTGTCCTAGAGCAGGCATGTCCAGATGGTGGGCGAGGTAACAAGCTTACTAGAGCTCGCGGGCACTGCGTCCAGAGAAAATGAGGTTTAAATGAAAGGGTGGTACAAATTCCCTCCGGAGTGGTGGTACGTTACTGGATACCCTGACCCACGACAGTCTTTGGGAGAAGTTCCGTGACAGTTATCACAAATTTAGCTATATTAATTCCCATTTTCTCTGTAAGGCAAAGAAATTATTCATGAAAATGAAATATAACATCAGTCCGTTTTCAAATTCGCAAGTGAGAATGAAATTAAAAAATTAGCATCAGAAGAATCTTGATTTTGTAAGCCTGTTTAGCTAAGAGTGATCTAAAAGTATGAACTTTCTACGTTCAGGTTACAAGGTTTAATACAGATGTGTTAAAAGCTGTGTATCCGTAAGCGAGAATTTTTAACTTATAGAGATTTGTTAATTTATTTCACATAATAACAAAATATATAGCAGAATGATTTAATAAGACGACACAAAACGAAAACAAGGAAATAATTGACCATTCAAACATATTCCTCTCACTAGCAAATATATTTATATAAGGGTATCAAATAAGTAGAAGGAGTTTCAATATTACCAAATGTGTTACAAATTTTGAAGCAAAATGTTTGAGTACTTAAAACACTATATGGAAACCAGATTAAAAGATATCTTAATCTTAATTTGATCTAGATCTAACTTGAGCATATGATCTCTTCAGAGGGAGCTTTAAACATGCCACATCACCACTCTTTACAATCGCTTTTGTTTAGTAGCATTGTAATAAAACAAATTATGAATGTTACACAAATACTACAGAACAAAATATTTTCTCTTAGATGAAACTCGGACAAGGACAACAAATTGCAAACATTGGCATATGGATTAATTAAGTAGCATAAAAATGTCAATACATCTAAGATGATTAAACTTTTGCACACTTCTCCAAATGTTCTATTCACTATGGTTAGGCGCACAGAGGTTCACATTAACCCTTTGAACTAGTAGGGCATGTGTGACATGCCATCCACGAATGCTCTCTGCGGTCGGAGGTTTCTGAGCACTGCGAGGTCCTACAACTCTTAAGGCATGTCAGATTACAATGGAAAAGGACAGCTCGAAGCCGATACTCGGCATTCCCCCTTTTCAGCTCGTTCTCACATTATTGCGTCAACATTGTTAAGAATAGAATAGTAGCTTGGATCTATTCAACAATGAAAACTTTATTTTATACTGCAATTTCTCTGACTTTGTCCCTCAAGGCAACTCAAATTCCCATCTTCGCGATGAATATGTCACGGCATTTCGCGTCTTTCTCGATCTTGCCGGTAGATAGTCGCATTGATCGCAAGCATTGCTTTATATGCATACTTATATTATATTGCGTATATTGCGATCGTGCGAAATCTAGCGGAAGACTGAGAAAGATGCGAAACGTCGTGACCATATTCCATCGCGAAGATGGGATTTGAGTTGCTTTGAGGGACAAAGTTAGAGAAATCCACAGTGTACATACAGGAAATACGTTGGCGTCCTGTGGCATGCCCTACGAGTTAATTCGGGATTTTGGTGTTGCATCTGAGACATACCCCTACGAGTTGTAGGACGTGTCACATTACATATGCTACGAGCTCGTAGCCATTATTCTCGTGGCATCTCTGACACGCCATACGAGCTGTAGGAGGTGTATAACGCTCGTTGCTTACGGTGCAAAGGGTTAAAGTCTCCGATAACTTACAAAAGACGTCGCTGATAGCATTGCAACATGGCTCCGCCGCGGGAATCCCGCTGCTTTCAACTCGCGGTGCATTTCGCAGCCTCGCAGCACATACTTATTTTTCATTATTAGTTTCCCGGATGTAATCTGCTTAAGAGCTTTCGCTCCACGCGCGCGCAGTCGCCGCCGCCGCCGAAACAGACACAGACGCAGGACACGGGGGCGCAGGGAGGGGGGAGGGAGAGGGGAAAAGTGGGGGTGGCAGCCGCCGGTTTCGCAATTACGCGTGACGTCACGGGCGTCGAGAGACGAACCCCTTCCGGCCGCACAATGGGCCGAAATCACTCGCGGACACACCGCCCGTGGTACGTGTGGTATGTGGGGAAAGCCATCAGTGGTACGTGTGTGTGTGTGTATGTGTGGACAGACGACAGTGGTACGTGTGTGTGTATGTGTATGAATATAGTGTGTGTCTGTGTATACAGGCAGCCAGTGGTACGGTGTGTGTGTGTGTGGACAGGCCGCCAGTGGTAAGTGTGTGTATGTGTGGACAGGCCGCCAGTGGTACGTGTGTGTGTAAGTGTGGACAGGCCGCCAGTGGTACGTGTGTATGTGTGGACAGGCCGCCAGTGGTACGTGTGTGTGTAAGTGTGGACAGGCCGCCAGTGGTACGTGTGTATGTGTGGACAGGCCGCCAGTGGTACGTGTGTGTGTGTACGTGTAGACAGGCCGCCAGTGGTAAGTGTGTATGTGTGGACAGGCCGCCAGTGGTACGTGTGTGTGTGTGGACAGGCCGCCAGTGGTACGTGTGTGTGTGTACGTGTGGATAGACCGACAGTGGTACGTGTGTGTGTATGTATACAAACCACCAGTGGTACGCACGTGTGTGCGGGGGAAGGGTACGTGACCACTGGCCAATACAGGGTTGCCAGACTGGGAAATTTTGTTCCCAAAATGGGTATTTTTCTTTGCTGTTGGGAAATAATGGGGAACTTAAATGGACGGGAAATGTTTGGGGATTTTTGGGGGAAATTACTTTCATCTGGAGTTAAGGTAGAAATATTACTTTCTCAATTATTATGAATAAAAAATAGTTATTATTCTCTCATTTTAAGTTTCAGAAAGTGAAAAATAAGCAACTGGCATAGAGAAAAAAACATGAGAAAAACGAAGATAGTTGAGGACTTCGAGCAGCACAGAAGACGATTATTGATTGATTTCATTTTTTTTAATTTAAGGAAACAGACAACGGAATCGCCAGAGACAGTTCATGTCGTTTGTGAAAACTTGGAGAATGTTTTTATTTTCAAAGTTGAGGAATTTTGCTTCATTGGGGAGGTTATTCAGGGAAATTTCGTTGTAGCGGTGGGGAAAGGGCTGGCAACCCACCAGTGGGCCAGAGGCGCGCGCGCGTGTGTACGTGGAACAGTGCGACTTTATTAGAGCGCCGCGAATTCTGCTCGTCCGCCGGGCCCTCACTCCCCGGCCGGGCAGCGGTGCGCCGAGCTCCCTCGCAACCGCTGCGGACGGGCGTCCCGAGTGCCTGCCCTGGAAAGCAGCCTTGCGAGGGGCGAGACCTTGGAAACCTCTCGGCGGCAACGAGCGCAAAACGAATAAAGAGGGCAATTAAATAACGTTTACGTCTTTATTCTGGTTGCTTCAAAATTCATCACAAGCAACTTTTCAAAATTATTGGAAGGAAATCAAACATTATTTCTCGAAAAGGAGGGCTATATACGATTACACAATGGCGCGTTCCGTAATCGACACAAATAAAAAATGTATTGTGTTATTTATGGTTGCCTTCAACTACTAGGTCATTAGCGACCACTATTGGATTTCACGTAATGGTATGAGGATGAAACGATAATGATGATAGGGGATGAAAGGACGAACACATACAACCATGTCCGAAGCGGGACTCTAACCCACGACGCCTCGGTCCGAGATCACTATGGCACGTCTGTCTAAGCAATCATCGGCCACGGGGCCAACACAAATAAAGCTTATTCGGGTGAGATTCGTGAAATAACTTACTTCAAATTAAACCCTCAGTTTTCATATACCTAGGTGGCTTGTTTATTGAGGATTAATAACAATTTACTACAAGAAATAATTGCCCTTTAGGAAATCTGGTCCAGAACAAAAAGACAGAGGGCTTGTGCAAGATAAAGGGATAGAGGGAGAAGAGAAAAAGGACAGCGAGGAAATGAGTATACAGGATAAAGTGAAAGAATTGCAGCCCAATGAGGGATAAGAATAAAAAAATTATAAGTAATGAAGTGAAATCGAAACTAACAGAAAGAAGAATATGAGTGGGACTTAATAATAAATAAATAGAACGGTGTGAGGGAGTAATGAGATATGTGGTGAGTTAAATGGTTAACTGAAAATAAATATGGTATAAACTGTATAAGAAAACTACGAAGAAAGCAAGGTAATAATGAAAGTTAATGTCAGAAAGTTAAGGACCTGTTCGAATCCAAGAGGGATCCAGTGAACAGAGTATTCAATATTTGTAAACTTATTAAGAAAACAAATAATTTAATGCAGTGTTTCGAATCCATATCGCCATCTAAACTCACGACGCATTCTATTGTGCGATAGAGATAGAGAAAGAACAGAAAAAAGACAGCGAGAAAATGAGAATATAGGATAAAGTGAAAAGAACAGCAGTCCAATGAGGGACGGGAATACAAAAATTGTAATGAAGTGTATTCTGGGTAGATTAAGAGAAAGACGGGTATATGTAAGATTTAATATTAAACAGAACTGTTTGGAAATGTGCTGCACAACTAATGAAACATAGAGGATGAATATATTTTCATTGGTAATTTTTGGACTCCAAAACTAACATGATATAAAGAGAACCCATGTTTCTTATTTTCAAGAAGGATTTGGAATGATAATAATTTTACTTTCGCAAAATGACAGAAATTATTCCCTACACCCGAATGCCTCAATTGTGGACAAATAACAAGAAGAGAAGAAGGGCAGATTTTACATGTAAATCTGGGATGCAAGACTAGGGACCATCCCGGCATACGCCTTAAGCGATTGAGTAAACCCAGGAAAACCTCAATCACAATGGCGGAAACCTCAATCAGGAAGTTTTGTTCGCGTTACGTGGAAGTTCTTGTTAAGCGAGTTCGTGCTAACGAGGGTATACTGTATACGTTAACCTATTGAGAGAACAAGTAATTTAATAAAGTGTTTCGAATGTGTAACCTAAACCCACTGACGCGTTCCACTGTGCGGGCGGTCTCACAGGCGGTGGAGCAGCATTATTCCGCCATTAAAATAAAGCGCGTTCTTTTGCAGCGCCCTATTAATTTCTGAGAAAGCTGAGAGCACCACAAGAGCTTCATGAAGTGCGCGCTCCCCGGCCTCACAAAAGAGGCTTGTTTCGAGTGACACAAATTCCAAGCTTTGAGATGACAAACGCACCGTTTAGTGGGGCATCTGGCATGTTAGAAATTTTAAACCGTTGGTGTAAATGTAGAAATGTAATATTTGTTGAAAAGAAACTCAAGGAAGTTTGAATTTACTTATACATTTCTTATTTATTTATTTATTTACAGTTTTATTTACTTATTTGGTGTATTTGTTGGAATTTGGGGAATATTAACGATTTAATGAGTAGATGGAACAAGAGACAGTGAAAACAAGAGAAGCCAGACGTGACATTGTAAAAAATATCTTGTGATTATATTTGATCTCTGATCGGTATCAATACTCAATCATTTAATAAATATTCAATATTCAGAAGAAAAACAACTTATTTATTCATGATCAATGGGCGTACATTTCTCTCATTGCATTTGCCTCTGTTCTTCTTTCATCAACGACCCCTTAGTTACCCATGACTACTGTACATAGACTCGGTGCAACAGAAAGCAACTGCCGACAATTGGCCTTTGCCACCACTTTATTGGCTGAGGATAGATACAGCCCATTCAAATTATATCAAAAACTGGAGATCGAAGGGGAAAAAATGAGTTTGGAAACTCGGCAAGGTTCGTTGTTGGTACCAACCGCACATTACCTTAAAGAGTTTGTATGTGTGTGTGTGCGTGTGAAGGGGGATGAGTCGTGAGGGGGAGCCTTTCAAAGGTGTTTTTTTTGACGTTTCTTGCATACATCTTCACAACTATCACTCGTACCGAAACGTAAGCTCTATACAAAATTCACCACATGAAAATAATGTTATGATATGTTCAATGCACGGAAATAATTTTATCTTTGTTCATCATTTATCAATTGGGCTCGGATTGTTTTGACATCTCACATTTTGTTTGTGTTATTTCCATGGAATATATACGTTAAGCATGAATTACTAAAATTATGCAGTTTTTACGTGTCTTATCTAGTCGTATTTTGGCTTTTTTAAGCCGTTTTGTCATTTTGTTAATTTCTCATATTATGGTCATATTTGTCCATGAATTTGCGTATTTTTTGTCATATTTTTTATACTTTTGACTCCATTTTCGCTTGTGGTCGATTCCATACTTGCTGCAGTTTTCTCAACGAGATTTTGCACATACCCTTGTTTTCTAATTTCACATATCCTTGCTATCATATCCCATATCCTTGCTATCATATCCATTGTTATCTGATTTCTTACAATAATTTTGCTAATAGTGGTACAACTACACTGACAATGCTTTTGAGATATTAAGCTCTATATTTAAATAATTACAAAAAATCGGGGATGGCGTTCGACAAAAAAAACTGTGTGTGTTTTCTCCAATAAGATATTTACTTGTTTGTCTGAAGATGATATGAATAAGCATACTGTGTGCTTCGCGGGATATTGGGAGTGTAAAGGAGTTATACCATTGTAAAATGAGGTTGGTGAGCCAAGTCGGTAGATGTCGTTTTAAGAAAAATTGGAAATGACTATATCGTTTTATTAAAACAGATTAAAAATAAATTTAATGTTACTGTTGAGACACATTCATTTTTCTTCATCATCTATAAATTGTCGGGTTCCTCCCTGCAAATCAGGGAAATAAACGTGGTTAATGCTTGAAACAATTGGAAAGAAATCAAGTATATCCTATTTCTTCTCATTAATCTTCCTTTGCTGTGATTAAGCGGCATATTTAAGTTTTTGAAAATCTTAGATCTTCCTCATCCACTGGAGGTTTGAAAGTTTACTATGTAGAAACCAATGACCTGATGTAAGATGTACTTGTTTATAAAGAAATTTATTTATAAATATAACAATAACTTAGCATAAAATAACAAAACATACACTTGTGTACCCTTATACACCCTTGCATTAAATGTTACCTTTTCCCAAAAGGATCCTTCCAAAAAATTTACATTACTAACTTTTCTTTCACTAATATTTACACATGAACTATTTAATAAAATAATGTTTCAGTACTTAGTTCATTTATGGTAGCAATTGACAAATTGAATTATACCCCTTTAACTGGTTTTAACTTGATTTTATAAACTATTCTCCTAAAAAGCTCAAAATTATTCACAAGACAAACATCTTGAATTTCACCCAATTTGTTGAACTTCAAGACAACAATATTTATAAGAGATTTGAAATAAACAGGTACAAAAAAGTATCTTTACTCCTACGTATTTTAACACCCAAATATGGAGAATGTTTCCTAACGGAATTCCAGTCTAAATTTTACTTCGGCAGAATGCTTTCTCCCTCCCCTCTTCTGCGCGGTGGATTTTACACTGCGCGCCGCGCGACCTTGAGACATCGGCGGGAGAGGCAGCAGGAAAATATTCTCCCCTCTCTGATGATTCTAATAAATCTATTTTGAGCGGAACGATGGCAGAACAAACAATTCCCGAAACAGCCTGTCCAGAGTTCGAATTCTCAGCGGACAATGTCGCCAAATATCTATTTTCCACTCTGCAAATTACGAGCAGAACGTGGGCCGTACTTTGGCACACGGAGGGAGCTGGTCATGTGGGCGGTGAAGACTCCTTTGGAGAACTCTAGTTGTCCCGAGGGCAGCTCCTCTACTCCAATGACGGATTTCGATTGTCATTCTGACCAAATCTGCTTTCGTGTTGTCGTTCGGCTCTTGCTCTCGCTTGAGGCTCAAGTACACAGGCGAGTTTACAAGCTAACAAGCCGGGTTGTAAAAAGCCGGCGAGTCGTCGAGTACGCTAGTAGTCGAGTACACACAAAATTTACCACTCGCTCAGTAGCCAAGAAGGTGGAGTGTGGGAACCACGTGTTGTCGTCTGGGTTAGGTCCTTGTGAAAATTTACTAAACTTCGTGGTTTCCCTAGTGTCCTACCTAGATCCTGTTTTGAAAATTAAATGGAACACGTGTAATATTTCACTATTTTTCCTAGTGTGCTAATAATTTCCTACATTGTGGAAACATTAGAGATAAAGACTACAACAACAAATCATTAGGAATACGAGTTTTAAACGACGTATGTATGAGCTGAAAGAAAATCAGTTAGGCGAAATGGATGCGAAGCTGCTTTCGTCCAAAATCAAATCGATTAAAGATGTCTACAGAACGGAATTACAAAAAATTGAAAAACGCAAATAGAGCGCCTGTGGAACTGGTGAAGCTTATGTACCAAAGTTATAGTGGTTTAAGGATGCTTCTTATTTGTGTGAGGTTGTGACAACAATTTGGTAAGAAAATTTAATGAATTGTTAATTTAATACATCTCAGATGCATACTATGTTTTGAAAACATTGTTTATGCCTTTTTAAGTCCAAGTTTCTCCGATTGCCACAGTAGAGTATTTTTGTCCGTGAAGTACGTCACATACGCTTGCCTAATCCCTTTGTCGATTTGGCTTGCGTTGTTGCTGCCTAGTCTGGTCACTGGATGTAGGATGTTGGTATTTTGTCTCCATTCACCAAGTGTTATATCTCCTGTGTTAAAATTTACCCTGCCCGGTGCTTGTTGTGACATATAGTGGCTTGGGGAAGTCTTTCGCAGCCAATTATGCAAACTGCAAGCAGCCCAATCAACTCTATCGATAGTATCGGGTTTGAACTCAATTGGTGTTGAAAATACTCTAACTCGCCAGGCAAGTATTCCAAAAGCATTTTCTGACACTCGTCTGACATGGGAAAGACAATAATTGAATATTTTTTCATCACTTAGTCCTTGCTTACTGAAAGGCTTCATAAGATCAGGTCTTAGAGGGAAAGCGACGATAACAGTTCTCAGGAAACCCAATGGTTTTATTTTCCATTGCAATGTTCAGAGTACTATCTGTAAATACTGCACTATCACTTGCTCAGCCATTTCCTCCTACGTCAATATAAATGAAGCAATAATCTGCATCAACCATAGCAAATAGTATAATACTGTAGATTTTTTGTAATTGTAGTATAATTAACCTGAACAGGGAGTTCTCTTGATGACAACGTGTTTACCATCAATCGCCATACAGCATCTAGGGAAATTTCAGCGCTGAAGGAATCATTTTTCAATTTCTTTCCAATCTTCAACAGTTTTTGGTACCTGAAAGAAAAATATTGTTTTGAAGTACGTTTGAATAAAACGTAAAATATACATTATTATTAAATTTTATCCTTTTTTTCAGGACCTAAACCAAAGTCAAAATTCAGAACAATATGAAACGGGAGGCGACATCTTTGACCCTGCTATGCCTGGCATCGCGAACACCCCCACTGTTGAAACAAACACGGCCCATTCGTCTGTATTTATTAAGCTACCTGAGCCGCCACGAAAAGGTTTAGAAAAAATGTAGAAACTTGTAAATGCGACAATTGGGAGATATCCCATGCAATCAAGAAGTTAGATGACATTGCAAACAATGCTGCTGTGTATATGCCATGTGATCTGTTCGGCAGGTATGTAGTTATTTGAAAAAATACACGTGATTTTCAATCTAATCAAAATAAATAATACACAATGCATAACATAAAAGGTAATTACACAATTCCATTTTTTTAAATATTAATAAAAATATTTTTGAAGATTGTTTTACTGCATATTGAAATGTTTACGCATTAAAAATGTGTGTTTCTTACAACTCATATAACTTCACTTTTCTTCACTATATGGCACTTCACTTCTTTCTCATTCCGTATTTCCCTCCACACGACACAACCCTTCAACAATAATGAGATTAATAAACATGAGATTATTTATTGAACTATAACCAAAATAAATAACAGTAACATTATTAACTGCCTAAGCTGTACATATTAATAAATGGTATTATTATTGGATGATGTAATTGAACTTTGAAACACCAAGAAGAAATTATTCTAAAACAGTCGCAGGCACGTTATGTCAGTCCATAATTCTGTTAGTAAAGGAAAAGTATCCAACATCTGTTCCCTGAGCCCCGAACGGTGTTTTATGTAAGTGATTCTCTATTAAAGTACTTGTGTCTTTAGAGTCGTCTGGAAATACATTTTCACGCTGGATCACCGGTATACGTTTCGTTCTATGGAAATGTCGTGCTTTATATTCTTGTCTTCTTTACAAGCATGTTTACATTCTTTTCTCTGTATTCTGTTTAGTTTTCCTGTGGAAAATTGCTGAAGAGTCCCAATAAATCATTTTGTATCCCATTAACGTACGAACAAGAAATAAGTAGGCTCTCTCGCATTCACAATGCTCTTTTTGAGGATCCACATAGAAAATTGCTAAGATCTCCAGGCTTTACCTATGCTAAAATGTTTATGATTTTCCCAACCTAATTTTTTGTCAAAAATTATTCCCAGATACATACAAGATGCGATGCTCCAAGCAGTGAGCATCTCATCTTCAGCAATATTCTGTTCCCTAAACGGTAATTCGTGTTACTGTAACGTAAAGATTTGGCATTTGGATATAGTATTTATTGTCATGCTTTGTGTTTCCGACCAGAAATGTTATATTAAACTCCTTATACTTCTCTCAGACTGATATTTCCCTCCCTACTTTCTACTTTCACACCGCGATCGTGTCGTCGCCTCGGTGCGTGGTCTTGGCAGATCCTCCACAGTGGAGCATGAAATGATGAGGTTACGAAGACCAGAATATACAGTGAAGGGATGTCTTCGTGCTAACCACACAAACCCCTTATCCCATTGCCTGGGTCTCCGCTGGTGGGCCAAGCCCCGTAGCGGGCTGTCGAGCCATAGGACGAGACAGGACAGATGGTCATAAAAGACGTAAGCAACGAAACTTTCTCTAGGGTTCGTTATCACCCAGACGACTTGCTTAAGCTTTTAGGCAAGACACGATCTGTCCAAAGTTTAAAGTGATATGTTCTAAAAATATTTAAGTACGTTTGTGTAGAATGTTTTGAAAGTACGAATTTTTGCTTGAAGTGAAGGCAAATTATGTTTTCACAAAAAATGACTCCAAATTTTTTCTTTAAAATTGTTCCTCCTTTAGAGCAAGGACGTTTGAAACAGGGAAAGTCTCAGTTCCGTTGAACTTTCTCAATGTTGGAAAATTGCAAATGTTGTGTTGCGCCCCATTCCTTTGCGTTGTGGAGTTGCTTTGCTGCGCGAGAGAGAAACGCCCCGAGCGCTGCACGCGAGTTCTTGCACTCCTCGGCCGCAGTGCATCTGCATGCAGGGACGCCCCCACACGACCCTCCCCGCCTCACTGTGCCTCTCACCCGCCCTAACTCGCCACTCCCGTCCGACTCGCCCCGCACCTCCCCCGCCCCTGCCCCAGCCCCTGCCCCCGCCCCGCCCCGCCCCGCCCCCGCCCCGCCCCACCTCACTGCCTCTCACCCGCCGTAACTCGCCACGACCCTCCCCGCTGCGCCCCGCTCTGCCCCTTATCCGCTCTCTGCCGCCCTCACTCGCCACTCCCACCCGACTCGCCCCGCACCTCCCCCGCCCCTGCCCCAGCCCCTGCCCCCGACACGCCTCGACCCTCCTCCGCTCCGCCCGGTCCTGTTCCACCCTGCCCCGCACCGACTTGCCCCGCCGGCTCCGCCCCGCCCCTCCCCCGCTACTCTCCCGTCTCGCCTCGACCCTCCCCCCGCCCCACCCCTTTCCCGCCTTGCCTCGCCCGGCTCCGCCCCGCCCCGCCCTTCCCCGTCCAGCTCCGAACCTATCCCTGCTCTACCCAGCCCCGCCCCTCCACCACCCCGCTCCGCTAATCCCCCACACTCCCCGCCACTCCCCGTCTCGCTCCATCCAACTCCGTCCCTCCCCGCCCTCTCCCCATCCCCGCTCCTCCCCGTCCCCGCCCCTCCCTGCCCCGCTCCACCAATCCCCCGCACTTCCCGCCCCGCCCTCCCGGCACTCCCCGCCGCGCTACGCCATCGCTCGCACTGGCCCCCAAATGCGCTTCACCCCTCTCCGCCCCTGCCCTTCCCCGCCCCGCTCCGAACCCATCCCTGCTCTACTGACCCCCTCCCCCTCCCCTCCCCCGCCCCGCTCCGCAAATCCCCCACACTTCCCGCCCCGCTCCTCCCCCGGCACACCCCGCCACGCTACGCCATGGCCCGCACTGCCCCCCCACAAGCGCCTCGCCCCACCCCTCCGCGCCCCGCACGGTCCTCCGAGCCTCCCTGCGCAAGAAGTGCCCTCTGCCGCCGGCGCCTGCGGCCGAGG
Source organism: Acheta domesticus (assembly GCA_031308135.1). Classification (NCBI taxonomy): domain Eukaryota; kingdom Metazoa; phylum Arthropoda; class Insecta; order Orthoptera; family Gryllidae; genus Acheta; species Acheta domesticus. The sequence continues at coordinate 908,336 of JAHLJT010009355.1, read as the reverse complement.
CGGCGCGCTGGAGCCGGGAGGCGCCACCGCCCGCGCGTTTGGGCAGAGCGCCCGGCGGAGGCGCACTTCTTTACCTCAAGCTCACCCTCCGCCCCAAATGTTGTTAGCAGGAATGCACTTCCTCTCTCGAGACAAATTCTCGCGGCCGGCTGCTCGGAGCGGTAGCTTTCTGTGGTTTCTCCGATCAACAACAGGCAAATACCGGAGCTGTACCCTCCTCACAAACCGGCCACGGACCGCGCGTGATCGTTTCTCATCTTCCTCGTCCTATCCTCACCTTTCACACACACACACACACACACACACTAGCATGCACTACACTACCACACATGCCGGGAGACCGGTCGGGAGCTTAGAGCTTGGTAGGGCTGGGGCGAGGTCACGCTGCTGGGAGTTGTTGGTGTGAGAAAAACCTGGAAGCCTACGAATTGGATCATCACCACGATGAAATACACACTACACGCACGATACGAGTGACCATTGCAGTTCACGCGTCCAGAAATATTAATCAATCACTAGCTGGGCGTGTAACACACTAAACACAACACATAAAAAGTATACTCCTGCTTTACTATTTCTTTCCACAAAGAACATAATGCCATTATGTATTGCATTTTATGTAATACACAATCAACATAATTGTTTGCATAAATGTTTGCCAAAAATCTGGGCTAAGTTCACAAAAATACTTCCCCTAATACGATCCTTCCTAACCAGTTCTCTAAAACGATGAATTTGATACAAAAACTGTAAATTCTCTTAAACTTGTAAACAAATGATTATCTTTGAATTTTTCACAGACGTGACTACACATTCTTTTTAAATACACACTATCTTGACCATAAATTATTGCTTACTCTCAAACACAAAATTTTGAAATCATTAAATGCAATGTCTCTTTCGAGATTAAACTATTCAGCGGAGACATAAAAGGGCAGCGTGCAACGTTGTTACATCTCAGGACATCAACAAAACAAGAGCACGCGAGAAAATTGTTCAAATTATATCCAATGGCATGATTAAGAAAATCTTTTTGAGATGTTTATCTGATGTTGACATTGAATAGGGGCTCCAGATGTTTAAACGATTTAGACAAGCTGCTTTATTTAATGATCGTAATGCAAAGTGCACAAAATATATGGAGCACATGACTTTTCAAAAACATATATCTACTCACGTGCATTTCAGTATATTTGTTTAAAAGAATAATGCATGCATTTTTGTATAGCATTTCATATAATACGTAATATGTCAACATTTAATAGTATTTTGTAACTGTTCAGTGGTTTAGATATCATTACTAGTCCATATTTGAACTAATAGATGATTTGTCCCTAAAATATTGTTAATAATAATTTTTTAATGAATTACAATCGTCAGTTCACGTGACCACTTGCGTGCCAATTTTGAGCGCGACCACTGAAGGCTTAACGATACGGTTTCGTGTTTTGTTTCTGGTCCGTAAACACACAGCAATGAATTAGTAAACCATAAAGAAACTATTTTAATAGTTGAGTGAAGATAAATTTTCTCCCTGCCCGTTTTGCCTCAGCGCAATTCAACACGTGCCACCAGCATGTGACCTTGACCAACCCTCGGGTGATCGCCGGTTTGGGGCAGTTCTGTCTCTCTCTCTTGCAGCCCTTGTAACAGTAAATTTATTACGTTCCCAATACGAGCACAAACCAATCTAGTAATAAAAATCTCTTGGGAATCTGATTGCTGATAAAATAGTAACTGCATGCAATCATCGACGATAATGAAATAAACTAGTGGTGCTTAAACAGCACGTACTCTCTCGCCCATTCTTTCACGCCAAATCACGCGATAAGTACTCACATTTTACAAAAAATTGCACCTGACCTTATTTCAAAATCTGTCTTTAAAGAACAGATTTCATTATGGAAAATATTTATCTTTAATATTTCAGTTATAGGAAGACGCCGAAAGAAATTTAACTTTTACAATTTTCGAAAAAATTAGGGTTTTTTAATGAACATGAGACCTGCATCACTCTCTTCTCCAACAACAACATCTAATCAAAAACGATAGAGCTATTTTTTTGAAAATTTGGAAAATGTTCCAGGGACTTCATGTAGAGTACACCCCAAAATTAAAATATTGATTTCAAATTCAAGGGGCCACGACATCAGCGAGATCGATTGGGGAGTATCAATTTTGGAGATAATCGGCTGAACTGTTTAGCCGCTAGCGTTGTGCACAGACAGACGTTTCGCCGTCATTCAATTTTTTGTTATCAAAGACCACAAAACATGGTTTCTGGCTACAATACGTGTTAGAATTTTTTCTTCTACATTTACCAACTGGATTTATCCACTTTTTCGTTCCTAAAGACTTGGAATGAGAATTTTTCTGTCGAAAATTCGCCGTTTTTTCGCGCACTATTACATAACTTTCTCTCTACTCCATAGCGACAAAATAAAAATAAGATTTCCAGGAGGTAAACTGTGCACTTCACGGGCGTTTCTTCGGGACCACTTTGCCCTTGCGACCAGACCTTCCCCATCTTGCGTCTTTTAGGGTCCACTATTCAAAATTTCTATCCCCTCACAACCACGAAAATATTCTTAAAAGTATTTACTTTTAGGTACCTCACAAGTCAAAGAAAAACTTAAAACTTTAAGGTAATTATCCAAAAATATCAGAATGATAAATAACAAAGCTGTAATTAGTAAATAATTCGGATTACCATGGCTTGGAAAGATGTATTATGTTATAACTCTTAGTAAACTTCAAATAAACCATTCCATGCAAATTAACATATTCTCTGCACATATAACAATTACTTTGGCTTCTGACATATTGACCAGAAGTCGAAATTTGGTTCGTGTAGAACTCTTGCATCTCTGCGATCAACTCCTTCGCACGTCCATCTGATCAGATTTCAACCAACACAATGCCGAATACTCCCTGTGTTCTATCGGAGTGCCAATCAATGTACGTCGCATAATATTCAACGTATCGATAGTACTATTGTTCCTAGTCGCAGCACACCGTTATTCCATGATACTACATGATTCAAGTAACATACTCCAATATCGGAGTAAACGGTTATAGTGCACATTTTTATAAATATAAAAATATTTCAGTTATATTTTCTGAAAAATGTTTAACTCTGTGAGTACAGATAATAGTGATTGATTTGTTGTACCAGAATTTACAAACTCATCTCGCTTAATTTATCTTGAATAATGTCCTGAATGGTATTATGACCTTATGGTCTTCAGTTAAACAAAACAATTAAGATAAGGAAAATCGTACATTATGAAACGATTATGTAAAGATGGGTATTAATACACGAATGTGATATCACGATACGAGCGAGTATCATAAACTTCACACGAGTGTATACCCATTACATCGAATTTCATACGGTAATTTTTTCATGACTTATAATAAGTTTTATAAGTTAAATTTTAACATTGAATCGCTTCGTGGCAATCGGCATGCAGGTTTCAGCCAAGGCCACCTAGCGGACAGCTCCCTACCTACCACAAGTGGCTGTTCTACCAGTCCGCCGGCGAGAGAGTACAGAAGTTGCCGCAATAATTCCGACGTCAACGTTTTTGCTTTTTCTCTTATTTCTGGAGGTGTCAAGTCCACCTTTGATTCACTAGACATTTTAAACTAGACTGAAATTAGGATTCATTTTTTTTAAAATAATATTTCATGTTAAATTACCAATAATAAAAGAAATTAAAACTGAGAAGCAGAATATAATATTAAATTCAATTCTAATGTATAAAATCGAACGAAACATTTACTGTAAAGATTCTCAATGATTAATGAAGTGTCAATTCTGGGTTTGTAAGCTTCTCTCTGATTGGTCAAGAACCTGTATCAGAATGTAAACTGTATCACATTGTGTATTAACATGCAACAGGCTGTAGCCACTAAATGACAGAATTACTTAATGGGAGTAGAAAAACATTCAAAATTGACACAGACAAGACGAACCAATCGTGCCAGCAGAATGAACGAATTCGCCACGAGCGGCGATTCAGGACCGAGCGAGCCAGGGAGCGGAGGGGGACGGGCAGTCGGCGGGAAGCTCTGGAAGGGAAGCGGTGATGGATTGGCGGCGAACGCGAGCGAGCGAGGGAGCGGAGGGAGACGGGCAGTCGGCGGGAAGCTCTGGAAGGGAAGCGGTGATGGAATGGCGGCGAACGCGAGCGAGCGAGGGAGCGGAGGGGGACGGGCAGTCGGCGGGAAGCTCTGGAAGGGAAGCGGTGATGGATTGGCGGCGAACGCGAGCGAGCGAGGGAGCGGAGGGGGACGGGCAGTCGGCGGGAAGCTCTGGAAGGGAAGCGGTTGATGGAATGGCGGCGAACGCGAGCGAGCGAGGGAGCGGAGGGAGACGGGCAGTCGGCGGGAAGCTCTGGAAGGGAAGCGGTGATGGATTGGCGGCGAACGCGAGCGAGCGAGGGAGCGGAGGGAGACGGGCAGTCGGCGGGAAGCTCTGGAAGGAAGCGGTTGATGGAATGGCGGCGAACGCGAGCGAGCGAGGGAGCGGAGGGAGACGGGCAGTCGGCGGGAAGCTCTGGAAGGGAAGCGGTGATGGAATGGCGGCGAACGCGAGCGAGCGAGGGAGCAGGAGGGGAGACGGGCGGTCGGCGGGAAGCTCTGGAAGGGAAGCGGTGATGGAATGGCGGCGAACGCGAGCGAGCGAGGGAGCGGAGGGAGACGGGCAGTCCGGCGGGAAGCTCTGGAAGGGAAGCGGTGATGGAATGGCGGCGAACGCGAGCGAGCGAGGGAGCAGAGGGAGACGGGCCGGTCGGCGGGAAGCTCTGGAAGGGAAGCGGTGATGGAATGGGCGGCGAACGCGAGCGAGCGAGGGAGGCGGAGGGAGACGGGCAGTCGGCGGGAAGCTCTGGAAGGGAAGCGGTGATGGATTGGCGGCGAACGCGAGCGAGCGAGGGAGCGGAGGGAGGACGGGCAGTCGGCGGAGAAGCTCTGGAAGGGAAGCGGTGATGGATTGGCGGCGAACGCGAGCGAGCGAGGGAGCGGAGGGAGACGGGCAGTCGGCGGGAAGCTCTGGAAGGGAAGCGGTGATGGATGGCGGCGAACGCGAGCGAGCGAGGGAGCGGAGGGAGACGGGCAGTCGGCGGGAAGCTCTGGAAGGGAAGCGGTGATGGAATGGCGGCGAACGCGAGCGAGCGAGGGAGCGGAGGGAGACGGGCAGTCGGCGGGAAGCTCTGGAAGGGAAGCGGTGATGGATTGGCGGCGAACGCGAGCGAGCGAGGGAGCGGAGGGAGACGGGCAGTCGGCGGGAAGCTCTGGAAGGGAAGCGGTGATGGAATGGCGGCGAACGCGAGCGAGCGAGGGAGCGGAGGGAGACGGGCAGTCGGCGGGAAGCTCTGGAAGGGAAGCGGTGATGGATTGGCGGCGAACGCGAGCGAGCGAGGGAGCGGAGGGAGACGGGCAGTCGGCGGGAAGCTCTGGAAGGGAAGCGGTGATGGAATGGCGGCGAACGCGACGCGAGCGAGGGAGCGGAGGGAGACGGGCAGTCGGCGGAAGCTCTGGAAGGGAAGCGGTGATGGAATGGCGGCGAACGCGAGCGAGCGATGGGAGCGGAAGGGGACGGGCAGGTCGGCGGGAAGCTCTGGAAGGGATAGCGGTGATGGAATGGCGGCGAACGCGAGCGAGCGAGGGAGCGGAGGGAGACGGCAGTCGGCGGGAAGCTCTGGAAGGGAAGCGGTGATGAATGGCGGCGAACGCGAGCGAGCGAGGGAGCGGAGGGAAGACGATCAGTCGGCGGGAAGCTCTGGAAGGAAGCGGTGATGGATGGCGGCGAACGCGAGCGAGGCGAGGGAGCGGAGGGAGACGGGCAGTCGGCGGGAAGCTCTGGAAGGGAAGCGGTGATGGAATGGCGGCGAACGCGAGCGAGCGAGGGAGCGGAGGGAGACGGGCAGTCGGCGGGAAGCTCTGGAAGGGAAGCGGTGATGGAATGGCGGCGAACGCGAGCGAGCGAGGGAGCGGAGGGAGGACGGGCAGTCGGCGGGAAGCTCTGGAAGGGAAGCGGTGATGGAATGGCGGCGAACGCGAGCGAGCGAGGGAGCGGAGGGAGACGGGCAGTCGGCGGGAAGCTCTGGAAGGGAAGCGGTGATGGAATGGCGGCGAACGCGAGCGAGCGAGGGAGCGGAGGGAGACGGGCAGTCGGCGGGAAGCTCTGGAAGGGAAGCGGTGATGGAATGGCGGCGAACGCGAGCGAGCGAGGGAGCGGAGGGGGACGGGCAGTCGGCGGGAAGCTCTGGAAGGGAAGCGGTGATGGAATGGCGGCGAACGCGAGCGAGCGAGGGAGCGGAGGGAGACGGGCAGTCGGCGGGAAGCTCTGGAAGGGAAGCGGTGATGGAATGGCGGCGAACGCGAGCGAGCGAGGGAGCGGAGGGAGACGAGCAGTCGGCGGGAAGCTCTGGAAGGGAAGCGGTGATGGAATGGCGGCGAACGCGAGCGAGCGAGGGAGCGGAGGGAGACGGGCCGTCGGCGGGAAGCTCTGGAAGGGAAGCGGTGATGGAATGGCGGCGAACGCGAGCGAGCGAGGGAGCGGAGGGGGACGGGCAGTCGGCGGGAAGCTCTGGAAGGGAAGCGGTGATGGAATGGCGGCGAACGCGAGCGAGCGAGGGAGCGGAGGGAGACGGGCAGTCGGCGGGAAGCTCTGGAAGGGAAGCGGTGATGGAATGGCGGCGAACGCGAGCGAGCGAGGGAGCGGAGGGAGACGGGCAGTCGGCGGGAAGCTCTGGAAGGGAAGCGGTGATGGAATGGCGGCGAACGCGAGCGAGCGAGGGAGCGGAGGGAGACGGGCAGTCGGCGGGAAGCTCTGGAAGGGAAGCGGTGATGGAATGGCGGCGAACGCGAGCGAGCGAGGGAGCGGAGGGAGACGGGCAGTCGGCGGGAAGCTCTGGAAGGGAAGCGGTGATGGAATGGCGGCGAACGCGAGCGAGCGAGGGAGCGGAGGGAGACGAGGCAGTCGGCGGGAAGCTCTGGAAGGGAAGCGGTGATGGAATGGCGGCGAACGCGAGCGAGCGAGGGAGCGGAGGGAGACGGGCAGTCGGCGGGAAGCTCTGGAAGGGAAGCGGTGATGGAATGGCGGGCGAACGCGAGCGAGCGAGGGAGCGGAGGGAGACTGGCGGTCGGCGGGAAGCTCTGGAAGGGAAGCGGTGATGGAATGGCGGCGAACGCGAGCGAGCGAGGGAGCGGAGGGAGACGGGCAGTCGGCGGAAGCTCTGGAAGGGAAGCGGTGATGGAATGGCGGCGAAACGCGAGCGAGCGAGGGAGCGGAGGGAGACGGGCAGTCGGCGGGAAGCTCTGGAAGGGAAGCGGTGATGGAATGGCGGCGAACGCGAGCGAGCGAGGGAGCGGAGGGAGACGGGCAGTCGGCGGGAAGCTCTGGAAGGGAAGCGGTGATGGAATGGCTGGCGAAACGCGAGCGAGCGAGGGAAGCGGAGGGAGGACGGGCAGTCGGCGGGAAGCTCTGGAAGGGAAGCGGTGATGGAATGGCGGCGAACGCGAGCGAGCGAGGGAGCGGAGGGAGACGGGCAGTCGGCGGGAAGCTCTGGAAGGGAAGCGGTGATGGATGGCGGCGAACGCGAGCGAGCGAGGGAGCGGAGGGAGACGGGCAGTCGGCGGGAAGCTCTGGAAGGGAAGCGGTGATGGAATGGCGGCGAACGCGAGCGAGCGAGGGAGCGGAGGGGACGGGCAGTCGGCGGGAAGCTCTGGAAGGGAAGCGGTGATGGAATTGGCGGCGAACGCGAGCGAGCGAGGGGAGCGGAGGGAGACGGGCAGTCGGCGGGAAGCTCTGGAAGGGAAGCGGTGATGGAATGGCGGCGAACGCGAGCGAGCGAGGGAGCGGAGGGAGACGGCAGTCGGCGGGAAGCTCTGGAAGGGAAGCGGTGATGGAATGGCGGCGAACGCGAGCGAGCGAGGGAGCGGAGGGGGACGGGCAGTCGGCGGGAAGCTCTGGAAGGGAAGCGGTGATGGAATGGCGGCGAACGCGAGCGAGCGAGGGAGCGGAGGGGAGACGGGCAGTCGGCGGGAAGCTCTGGAAGGGAAGCGGTGATGGAATGGACGGCGAACGCGAGCGAGCGAGGGAGCGGAGGGAGGACGGGCAGTCCGGCGGGAAGCTCGGGAGGGAAGCGGTGATGGAATGGCGGCGAACGCGAGCGAGCGAGGGAGCGGAGGGAGACGGGCAGTCGGCGGGAAGCTCTGGAAGGGAAGCGGTGATGGAATGGCGGCGAACGCGAGCGAGCGAGGGAGCGGAGGGAGACGGGCAGTCGGGCGGGAAGCTCTGGAAGGGAAGCGGTGATGGAATGGCGGGCGAACGCGAGCGAGCGAGGGAGCGGAGGGGGACGGGCAGTCGGCTGGGAAGCTCTGGAAGGGCAAGCGGTGATGGAATTGGCGGCGAACGCGAGCGAGCGAGGGAGCGGAGGGAGACGGGCAGTCGGCGGGAAGCTCTGGAAGGGAAGCGGTGATGGAATTGGCGGCGAACGCGAGCGAGCGAGGGAGCGGAGGGAGACGGGCAGTCGGCGGGAAGCTCTGGAAGGGAAGCGGTGATGGAATTGGCGGCGAACGCGAGCGAGCGAGCGAGGGAGCGGAGGGAGACGGGCAGTCGGCGGGAAGCTCTGGAAGGGAAGCGGTGATGGAATGGCGGCGAACGCGAGCGAGCGAGGGAGCGGAGGGGGACGGGCAGTCGGCGGGAAGCTCTGGAAGTGAAGCGGTGATGGAATGGCGGCGAACGCGAGCGAGCGAGCGAGGAGCGGAGGGAGACGGGCAGTCGGCGGGAAGCTCTGGAAGGGAAGCGGTGATGGATTGGCGGCGAACGCGAGCGAGCGAGGGAGCGGAGGGAGACGGGCAGTCGGCGGGAAGCTCTGGAAGGGAAGCGGTGATGGATTGGCGGCGAACGCGAGCGAGCGAGGGAGCGGAGGGAGACGGGCAGTCGGCGGGAAGCTCTGGAAGGGAAGCGGTGATGGAATGGCGGCGAACGCGAGCGAGCGAGGGAGCGGAGGGAGACGGGCAGTCGGCGGGAAGCTCTGGAAGGGAAGCGGTGATGGATTGTCGGCGAATGCGAGCGAGCGAGGGAGCGGAGGGAGACGGGCAGTCGGCGGGAAGCTCTGGAAGGGAAGCGGTGATGGAATGGCGGCGAACGCGAGCGAGCGAGGGAGCGGAGGGAGACTGGCGGTCGGCGGGAAGCTCTGGAAGGGAAGCGGTGATGGAATGGCGGCGAACGCGAGCGAGCGAGGGAGCGGAGGGAGACGGGCAGTCGGCGGAAGCTCTGGAAGGGAAGCGGTGATGGAATGGCGGCGAACGCGAGCGAGCGAGGGAGCGGAGGGGAGACGGGCAGTCGGCGGGAAGCTCTGGAAGGGAAGCGGTGATGGAATGGCGGCGAACGCGAGCGAGCGAGGGAGCGGAGGGAGACGGGCAGTCGGCGGGAAGCTCTGGAAGGGAAGCGGTGATGGAATGGCGGCGAACGCGAGCGAGCGAGGGAGCGGAGGGAGACGGGCAGTCGGCGGGAAGCTCTGGAAGGGAAGCGGTGATGGAATGACGGCGAACGCGAGCGAGCGAGGGAGCGGAGGGGACGGGCAGTCGGCGGGAAGCTCTGGAAGGGAAGCGGTGATGGATTGGCGGCGAACGCGAGCGAGCGAGGGAGCGGAGGGAGACGGGCAGTCGGCGGGAAGCTCTGGAAGGGAAGCGGTGATGGAATGGCGGCGAACGCGAGCGAGCGAGGGAGCGGAGGGAGACGGGCAGTCGGCGGGAAGCTCTGGAAGGGAAGCGGTGATGGAATGGCGGCGAACGCGAGCGAGCGAGGGAGCGGAGGGAGACGGGCAGTCGGCGGGAAGCTCTGGAAGGGAAGCGGTGATGGAATGGCGGCGAACGCGAGCGAGCGAGGGAGCGGAGGGAGACGGGCAGTCGGCGGGAAGCTCTGGAAGGGAAGCGGTGATGGAATGGCGGCGAACGCGAGCGAGCGAGGGAGCGGAGGGAGACGGGCAGTCGGCGGGAAGCTCTGGAAGGGAAGCGGTGATGGAATGGCGGCGAACGCGAGCGAGCGAGGGAGCGGAGGGAGACGGGCGGTCGGCGGGAAGCTCTGGAAGGGAAGCGGTGATGGAATGGCGGCGAACGCGAGCGAGCGAGGGGAGCGGAGGGAGACGGGCCGTCGGCGGGAAGCTCTGGAAGGGAAGCGGTGATGGAATGGCGGCGAACGCGAGCGAGCGAGGGAGCGGAGGGAGACGGGCGGTCGGCGGGAAGCTCTGGAAGGGAAGCGGTGATGGAATGGCGGCGAACGCGAGCGAGCGAGGGAGCGGAGGGAGACGGGCAGTCGGCGGGAAGCTCTGGAAGGGAAGCGGTGATGGAATGGCGGCGAACGCGAGCGAGCGAGGGAGCGGAGGGGGACGGGCAGTCGGCGGGAAGCTCTGGAAGGGAAGCGGTGATGGATTGGCGGCGAACGCGAGCGAGCGAGGGAGCGGAGGGGGACGGGCAGTCGGCGGGAAGCTCTGGAAGGGAAGCGGTGATGGAATGGCGGCGAACGCGAGCGAGCGAGGGAGCGGAGGGAGACAGGCAGTCGGCGGGAAGCTCTGGAAGGGAAGCGGTGATGGAATGGCGGCGAACGCGAGCGAGCGAGGGAGCGGAGGGGGACGGGCAGTCGGCGGGAAGCTCTGGAAGGGAAGCGGTGATGGAATGGCGGCGAACGCGAGCGAGCGAGGGAGCGGAGGGGGACGGGCAGTCGGCGGGAAGCTCTGGAAGGGAAGCGGTGATGGAATGGCGGCGAACGCGAGCGAGCGAGGGAGCGGAGGGAGACAGGCAGTCGGCGGGAAGCTCTGGAAGGGAAGCGGTGATGGAATGGCGGCGAACGCGAGCGAGCGAGGGAGCGGAGGGGGACGGGCGGTCGGCGGGAAGCTCTGGAAGGGAAGCGGTGATGGAATGGCGGCGAACGCGAGCGAGCGAGGGAGCGGAGGGAGACGGGCAGTCGGCGGGAAGCTCTGGAAGGGAAGCGGTGATGGAACGGCGGAGAACACGAGGGGTAAGTGGAAGCAGAGAAAATCGGGCGGCATCGAGCGGAGTGACTTTGTAAAAACTGAATAAACTAGTGGAAACAGGTAAGTAGAATACGAGTGTGGTAAGGATTAAGGTAAGGTAGGATTTGTAATTTTTTGAAAAGTGCTTTGCAGGACTCGTGTTTGTGAGTGTTTGTCATTGTTCTCAGTATTCGTTTTTGGATTATGAAAGTATAAATACTTTCTGGAGAATTTCCCCAGAACATGATTCCGTATTTTAGATGCGAGTGAACATTTGCAAAGTAAAATGTTAGAATTTGTTCCAAGTTAGAATTTGACTTAAGAATGTAGATGACATAACATTACTTGGTAAGCGTGTTGTTTAGATCTGTGATGAGAGTATCTGCTCTTAATACACTGTCTTGTTTGTAACGAATGATTTTGAAGTCACGACATGTCATGCCTAGGACATGACATCTGTACTTATCTATGTCGTTTATTTCCACGCAATTAAACCAAAATTAATGAAGTTTCTATTACGAGATTTGGCTGCATAACAATACACCATACATATTTACGGACATTTTAAGTTACAAGTGTAACTCAGGGCAACAAACGATTGTATATAATGTTTGTAAGAGAGGTAGCTAACTATGCGAAATCAGGCAGCAAATAAATTTACGACAGAGACTGTGCTACTTAATTGTTTTGAAGTAGTGACAATGTTTCATCCTTGGCAATGTTACCGTAATTTTAAAATTTCAATTTTTTTCTAATTATTCAATTTTCTCCTTTTATCTTCGAAATGAAGAATTTTGAAGTTTTTATATGGGTTGAAAGTGTGATTGTTTTGAGTTAGGTGGTTGGCAAATGTGGAGTATTCTTGTTTGTCACCATGAACTGAAATGTTCTTTTGGTCTGCATGAAAACTTCCTACCAATTAGTCCTACAAAAGCAGAATTACCATTGTTGCATTTTGATAATCAATCTCCACTTTTTCCATTAAGGGTACAGGGGATTTATTGCTGGGAAATAATGTTTGTAGGGTGTTGTACGTTTTATAAGATACCTTTGTAGTATTTGTTAAATATTCTTCCTATCTTTTGGGATATAGGTCCAACACATGGGAAACATTTCCTTTTTAGAGGGGAGATTTTAAGGAACCCTTTAGTCAGTCCTTCAGCTTTTTGTAAATGATGTTAAATTTGTAATAGGTATATCTCGTTCACTTTACATTTGCAGACGGAGCGCTCCGATCTGTTTACATGAGGTCACCGCCTACTGAATGAGAAACGCGCGTCTGCAGTATATACTGACCGTTTAATATGATATAGATGGCGGTGAGCAGCACACAGAACCCCGGCGGGGCAAGAACATAACCATTAAGCAGTAGATAAGTGCAAAGAAGAAATAAAAATATTGTACGGGAATGTTGTGAATAGCGAGTGGTGTGACCTATTTTATTGTATATTAGTTTAATCATCTAAGGGCGCGACTCCAGCTCACTGTCAGAAAGGCATAATTCGTCAGCTGTCTCCGTAGCGCTTGTGCTGCCTTCGGAGACAGCTGATTGGTCAGATGCTGATTGACATCGGGGCCATTCGTGTATTCTCGGTTGTGTGTTCAAGCCTTCACTTTCTAAACAACATTAGTTCCTAATTCTGCCGTCTGCAAATGTAAAGTGAACGAGTAATATGTTCAATACATAGAGGTTCTTGATGACTTAAATATTTTTATTATACAAACCTAATGACTATTTTAATTCACAACCATACACATTTTTATTTCAGAACATATGTTTTATTCCTTTCTATTAGTCACTCTTTTTCATTTAGATTCAGTGCTCTCCACATATCTGCGCGATCTGAGCTCATCGCAAACTCCATTTCTATATCGAAACAAAACTATTATTACTTATTAATCATTGTATTAATATTTCATGCCTTTTCTCTGAATTTATACTGGTTTAAATGCACAGGATGCAGGTGCTTCGAATTAAAAATACTTACGCAAATGGCTCAGTGGGGTGCACGACACCCCAAATCCATTTCAAAACAACAGAACCTGAAAAACATAACACATATCAATAATGAAATGAATCACTACAACAGATAAACTGATTAAACAAATTTACATCATGTTCTAAGGTCATAGTTGCCAATATGTGTTCCAGTTAGGGCAGAAAAAAATCATGCTTTTTTAAAAAAATCAAAAAGATCAGATTTTTATTTAAATTAGATTTTTAAATATTGTATTTGGTGTTTACTTTAAAACAAAATCGTTTGGGGAATTATTTATCCTTAATTACTTTAAAAGCAAAAAAGTTAATTAAAACATCAGGTTTTAAATTTATCATTAAATTGTTGTAATTTTATTTTAAAACAATAAAGATACTATATATTGGAGGGGTGCGGTGCAAAACCATCCTAACCCACAAAATATTTAAATTTGATTTACTTATAGTTTGGTACTCTTGAAACACTTTTCTTGCCATTACCATATAAACTTATGGTTCCGTCTATTAGCATGATTTCCAAAAACGGCATTCTTTGTTCAAAGAAAGTTTACCATTCTTTTGTGCAATACCGCCCCAATCAAAAAGCACATATTGTTGAGAACAACTGAATTCATCGAAAAACGTAACATTGTTGCAGTTTTTGAAACATTAAATTTTACTTAACAGTAAAGTAAAGTAGTCCTGTTATAAAAGAAATATGGGGTTTAATGGTTGTTACTTGCGCACTATCCCTTAACCTTTTAACGGTCAGTAGGAAATATGCTTCCCACTTAAAATGGAATTTTATCCATATACATTTTAAAGAAAAAGGTAAATATTATTAAAATTAGGAAGATTAACTACTGTTTTCGTTAGTTTTAACAATATTAATTTTGTTATTTTAATGAATATTAATAAAATTTCATTTTCCACATATTTTAATAGAAATCTAGAATTATGGACAGCGTTGAAGTTTTAAACGTGTTTTTTCTTGAAATTTGTGTGTGTTAGGGCAGTATTGCTGTTAAATTAGTGTGTGTTGTTAAACTAATTATGTGAAATATTTTTTACGAAATATGATATAATCTTTACATAAACTTTCTATTTGATTGAAGTCTTTATCTGAGTGATTTTATTTTATAAATATTTGAAATACAAATATATTTTCAAATATTACAAATAATAAATATTGATTTAAAAAAATCATTTGGTTTAAATCATGATAAATCAAGATTTTGCATCTCTGATTACACAGCGAGTTGGAGGATGTAATATACTACATATTGGGTGGTATGAATAAAACTGAGCATATGCTATTTACTCGCGTTTTCTGAGCAGATGCTCGATAGCGTATGAATAAAAGTTTCTAGAATATTCTTAAAGAATTAGTAAATTCTCAAACTTGAGAAAATTCTCACTCTCCGAAGCTCGGTAGAGCATATGCTCTCATCCACATGAATAAAAACTGAGAATTTACTCCTTTCGTGAGCATATTCTCTGATTGTTTTGAGTCTGGTCTTGAGGTGCCTCACTTTTAAATGTGAGGTTATCGTATCTTTGTTGTAAGTAGGAATGTATCAAGAAATGACTTTGTTCGTGAATACAATAAACTAGAAGTAGCACGGCGCGACGTCGGGATGAAAACTTGCGGCGTTTGTTACGATATTCAGAGAGAAACATTAAATCCGTCGTAACACTTGTTTTCAACTAATAAAAGATGGAAACTAGATGTGGCACTCATTCATATGAAACGAAATTGAAAGTATTTTTGTGAGTAGATCTTGATCTTTTCAGTAAGGTGTTGGTAGAGATTTGTGCATTTTTCACACATTCAACACTTTGAAAAGCACGTTGAGGTTATGGGCCTTGTAATCAGAATTGATCCAAATGAATGAAATTTATACAATCCAAAGAGAAAATTAACAATAAAGAATTAAGAGCCAGAACAAATACACGTTTAGTTCCTCTGCACCTTGTATTGTACGCACAATCGTAAAAAAAAACTATGATATTTGGGACTGAATAGATTAATACAAGGTATTCAAGTAAAACTGTATGCAAATAAATGTGAATAGAACTACTGGTGTGAATCATGGTGGAAATAAAGATGTTACCCAGCCTGAATCTACTTAGACTCCAGAATATGAAAAAGTTCAGACATTTACGAAATAAAGAAAATTAACAATTCCAATACCTTGCTTATTTGAAATGAAGGTTGCGGTTTTGTCCGTGTTTAATTACACACTATATGATTAGAAAGGGGTTATGGCAACTATGTAGCTCTTCCTCGGGAGCGTGTTATCTTAGAGATGCTTTAGGCAACTGAAATAACGCTTCCACATTTAATTTTCTCCACTACGCGTGGAATTGAAGCTTAAGATTGAAATATACTCTTCACAATGCAACAACGATAGTTTTCATAAACAACTGCACCGGCAGCACGCAAACAAGATAGTTAAAACAAACTGTATAACAGCGCGAATAGGAACAAAATCACACCAGCTGCGTAGACAAATGAGAATATCCTCAATTTTCCATGAGAATATACTCATCACTCGGAGAATATTTTTATTCATACGAAGTTGAGCAAATGCTCATTGGTGGAAGAATTTTCTCACAACAAATGCTCATGCTCGTGAGAAGATACTCTAAGCAAATGCTTCTTTATTATTCATACCACCCATTAGAACAGGATTTCTCTCAGTGTTCTGTATGGGAACCCCACAATCTGAGATTTTGTGTAAAAAACTCGCCGTTTTTACTGCACCATTACATAAATGTCTCTATAATACATATAATACTCCGTATATACGTACGTATGCGAAAATTTAACAACTGAAGGCATTGTGGAGAGTTTAGTGTTTGGTTTTCGGTAAATTGTTAGTTCTTAGCGGATACTTTCTTCGAGTACAAACAAACCCAGCAAATCGATGTGAACATGTCTCAAAATAAATGCTACTAACGCCCAGAGAATTTAGAAGAGTCGCAGATGATATCGCCAATCTGGAAGATCAGTGACGTAATGCAAAAACTTCAATTTTAAAGAAGAGTAAATAAACGATTTGCAGTTGTACAAAACGTTTAATTGAAAAGGGTGTAAGTGACAGAAAATAATGGTAATTTGCAGGTATGTAGAATATATACTTTACCTTCATTTACCAGGGTAAGTGCAGTTACCTCAAACCTTAAGTGCAGTTACGTCATAGTTTCTTTAAAAATTGTTCGTTCTAGAAGACACAAACTGTCATCCTGAGTGGAAGTTCAGTAACGCCACAATTCTCCTGTGTATGGTATGTGTTTCTAATATTTGACCATGGACTTATTTGCATTTGACACGTTTTTGCAGTTTCGTCATTCTTCTTCCGGAACGACGATATGATTTTACATATGAAGAAATGATTGGATATTTCATGTGTAGAATACACCTAATTGTCTCAGATTGATACATAACAGATTATCCACAATTCGTCTAAAGCTATATGCCAAACTTGATATTTTAGCATGACTTGACAAACAAGACACGTAAGTCGGCAAAAAGGAATCCTTTCCACTGGGCGCGTGCCCTGAGAGTTCCTAAAGCGTATTCACCGGGCGAAAGGGCTGGCTGGGCGGCGCGGGCGCGCGGGACGCTCGTGTCCGCAGCGCTCTCCGGAGGCAGCTGCGAAGGGCTGAGCCCCGGACGGCGCAAGGATTAGCCCTCAGAGGGGGGAAGGGAAGGGCGGGCGGAGCAGAGGCGTGGGGTGGGAAGGAGTTCGCTAGAACCAAAAATGATGCGATAGGGAGCAAGGGAGTGAGCTACAAGCGAAGGAGGTCAAGTGAGGAAGGGAGGAGTTGAGTGCAAGCGAAGAGGCTGGCATAGGGAAGGGATGGTGGCGTTGGGAGGGAGGCGTGGTGCGGAAGCGAAGGGAGGTGGCGTTGATCTGGTAGCGAAACAGTTGGAGTGATGAGGGAAGGAGTTGGCTCTAAGGGAAGAAGGTTGAGTGAAGAGGGAAGGAGTTAGCTCTAAGGGAAGAAGGTTGAGTGATGAGGGAAGGAGTTAGCTCTAAGGGAAGAAGGTTGAGTGATGAGGAAGGAGTTAGCTCTAAGGGAAGAAGGTTGAGTGATGAGGGAAGGAGTTAGCTCTAAGGGAAGAAGGTTGAGTGATGAGGGAAGGAGTTAGTTGTAATCTAAGAAGGTGGAATAAGGAGGGAAGGGGTTAGCTGGAAGTGAAAAAACTGGCGTGGAAGTCTAATGAGAAATGTCCGATATATTTTGATGCACTGAATACAATCCAATGTGTAGTTAATGAGAAATCTCTCGAAAACTAATATGTATGTATTTATAACACATCTGAACTTCATACTGCTTACTCAAGGTAATAGAGCGTGCTTGCGACATATGAGTAAGAACACTGACTAGCGTAGGATCGTCTTCATCACGGCTGACCAACTGGAGGCCCGCCGGATTTTTCTGTGCGGCCCGCGACTGCTTTCAAAACTTTATTATACCAACCAAATTCGTGTTTTTACTTATTCCGTTATATATTTTTATAATTATGAATGTGAAATTATAAACTTGAAATATATACATTAATCATTAAGTATTTTCAATCAAAGTAGTAATATATATTAATCTAATAAATATTTGTTTCAGTATAATCTCAGTAGTTAGGGTAAAAACCATCTTAAATGACGGTGCGGCTCGCGGTTTAATTAGAATATGATATGTGGCCCACAAGCCCTTCTAAGTTGGACAGCCCTTGTCCACAGCCACGCCGTGAATCGAGCAGGTCAATCACGGATCGAGAGCCGCTTCTTGTGTTACTGGCGTGGACGGACGCATATGAGTTACGTCTGCAAGTTGTATCTTCTCGAAATACTACACTCCCGGTTTGAAGTAGTTGAATTGAATTCCATCTGCGTCTGAAAAACACAACTGAATTCAACAGACTTTTTGAATCTGCATTCTCAAAAATTAAGCAAAGATTAATATTTTAATACTAGAGATTTTAATGTTTCTTTTTTACAAAATAAATTAGGCAAAATTGAGCGCATTTTATGTATTGAAAATACTTACACGAAAATCGAAAATAAAAAAAAATTAAGGCCTTATCTTTCATCAATCAAAAATTACATATGTGATTGATTGTATTTGTTCCGATATTTCTGTGATAATGAATGAGCTTTGTTGAGGTTGTTACTTACAAATTACAGGTGACGAACATATTTCATTCTCAAGTGTCAGCGTTCAAGTTCATTTTCCGATAAGCGAGCAGTAGAAAATGAAATATGAAATAAGAGGAATGTACATATACAACAGAAATTTTTTAGTTGTTAACCGCGGTTCAAAAGAAACGCGAATTGCGTAAAGAATACGATTCATCCTGTGGATTGCAAAAATTCTAAGCATATGAATGGCCAAATTGGAATCGAGGAAGAGTGAAGTCGATATTCGATGAGTATATCATTGTTAAATGATTGTAGAAAAATTAATTTACTAATTAGGAACAAATGATTCAATATCAGAGACAGACAAATTCGTTTTTTGTGTCAAAAACTTTTACCTGAAGCATTACAAAATTGGATTTTTTAAAAATTTTTTCAGGGCATGCATAGATAAGTATATTATTTACTTTACATATGCATTGAAGATATATATTCTAATTTACCTAAATTAAACTACCAACTAATTTAGGTAAGAAAGTCTTCTCCACACACCTCTAAAAACAATCTCTTTTGGAAAATTTGACAAGGAATGTCTGGTATGGATGTCTATTTTTGATTCTGCTTCTGTGAGCAACAGTTTTCCGGAGTCTAAAGTTGACTAGGTGTGGAATTTGAGGTATGGAGTAATAGGAACTGGTGGAGAGCTATGTTATATTTTGTGTTATGAGGTGAATTTAGAATTCTTCGTGGAGCTGTGAGTTGTGACAAACCAAGGAGCATTCGTGATAGTTCTAAAAAAACGGTTCTGGACTATTTGAAGCTTGATAAGGTTTGTTTTCGCAGCGGAGATGTTACAAAACTTCTCTGTACACTTTAACTCTACTACGTATTCGATAAAGCAAAACACGTCACCCATCCACAATCTGCAACCCTCATTCACGATAAGATCCCCTCCGCTCGACTGCAGAGCGGCTGCACTCGCGCCGCCCATTGTTCGCCCGGAGCTTCACCTTCCGCCCGCGCCCGCGCCGCATAATGCCATGCGCATGCTGATAAGCGGCGGGGCGCTTCGCGTCACGTCAGCGCGTCGTTGTAAGATGTCAGGCGCAGGTAGAGCGCGGACGCCCTGCGCATGCGCCCCCGGCGGGGGAGGGGGCGGGGCGCCGTTCGGCCCCGGGACAATGACGCGACCCCCGCGGCCGACGCAAAAGCCCACTCGGCGGGCGCGTGATTCAGAAATTAACCGTTCGGGGAGAATGACGTTTCTCTAGTGGCTTTAGGGAAAAGCCTTCTTGGAGTGCTCGTCACTCGGAATTTAACCGTTCGGGGAGAATGAGGCGTCACTAGTGGCCTTCGGGAAAAGCCTTCTTGGAGTGCTCGTCACTCGGAATTTAACCGTTCGGGGAGAATGACGTTTCTCTAGTGGCCTATGCAAAAGCCTACTTGGAAGGCTCGTGATTCAGAAATTAACCGTTCGGGGAGAATGAGGCGCCACTAGCGGCCTTGCGGAGAAGCCTACTCGGCGGGCTCCTGGCGCGGGTATTAACCGTTCGGGGAGAATGACGTGTCCCTAGTGGCCTTGCGAAAAAGCCTACTGGGCGGGTTCGTGGCTCTGGAATTAACCGTTCGGGCAGAATGACGCGCCCCCAGCGGTGTTGGAAAAGCCTTCTTAGTGGGCTCGTTATTCAGGAATTAACCGTTCGGGAGGAATGACTCTCCCCCTCCCCAGTGGCCTTGTGGAAAAGCCTTCTTGGCAGGGAGAGCGACAAGTACGCGAGTGAAGTATTTGTACTTTTCTGATAACGGCATAAAGCTTTCAGAATTTTATGAGGTAAACATATAAGATTCCCAAAAACCTTTAATGACAGAGTGTTTTGATAAGTGAATATCTTCCACTTAGTAGCCATACCTCTCCCTCAATCTAGAATAGTCCATGGAGTCCGCCTGATTGTTTGCCTCTTCCTGTAGGAAACGTCGCATCTCCATAATTTCACTTCGCACTTGTTAAACGTTTTAATTAATTTTTAACTTAAGGTAATTGAAAAATGTTATTTAAAGAGTATTAGTAACTAGATGCAAAACTTAAATTTTTGTCGGTTTCCTGTTCTCTATATACGAAATCCTGGTTCATCAGAATGAATTCGATGTGGTCACATTGAATTCATTCACTCATTTTTTCAACTTAGGCGTAGCTGTGTTGTAGTCACGTGCAAGAGCAGCGCCTACTAATACAAAAAAAATTCGGGAATACCATATATTAAAATTGTCGATTTTTTACTGGTAATAACGTGATAACAAAATTAAATAAATCTAAGCGAAAGCAATGCTCGCTCCGTATATACATCACTATTGCTCATTTTTTCTTGTCAGAAAGGTAATACTAGTGAAGTTTGCATGGAGAAGAAAATGAACAATTCTCATGCTATACGTTTTACTTTAATTAAGTGTATAGTTGACAACATGGGAATAATAAGTATTCAACGTCATGAATCATGCGCTTTTTAACCTGTTCATATAACATGTTGTTTGGTGCCGATCCTGCGTGAAATATTACTTCTTGCTGTAGCAAAATAGAAATACAGTGCAGACATAATGAAACACGATTATTGCCATCGGAATCAACATCTAAATACATGACGTTATCATCCAGTGTTAGAGAACCTTTGTTTCATTTAATTTTTCTCTCTCTTTTAATATCAATATTTATTATTTCCTGCTAACGAGCTTTTGCTCGGTGGCAAGGTTTACAGAGAACATACAAAGACGTACAAAGAGAACTTAAAAATAAATATTTTAAGGAAACTACAAGTAACTAAGAAATAAAACACACACAAATATTTTTCATCAAACGCAATTCCCTGGACGATTCCGGAAGCAATGCGCACTAGAAGGAAACGTCGCTAGTGCTGCAGTAACTAGATTGTTCCAGTCAGTTATTGTCCGGTTGGCAAAAGAGTATTTACCTACATGGGTGATTTGATTCGTATAGTTAAATTTGTTTGGATGGTCTCCCCTTCCGAAATATCGAGGGTGCCCTACCCTAGTTCGAATGTCGTTTAACGCATTGCATCCAGCGTACGCTTTGAAAAGGTTTACTAGCCTAGCTATCTTTCGACGTTTCCCTAGGTGTTCCCACATCTGAGTCTGATCATTGTTTTCTCCTACAAGTTTAACCGCTCTCTTTTAGATACAGTCTAACAAGTTTGTATGCAGAAACAGAACATTTCTCGAAGCAAACAGAGGCGGATGCGCGTGTGTCCCCAGATGTCAAGTGCTGCCAACCGCACGGCGCTGATTTATGACGCGAGCTAATGTAATTGACGGGCGCGGGCGCGGCTCCCGGGCGAAGTGGGGACGCAGCCAAGGACGCGAATGAAGCGGCGGAGCACGGGGTGGAGAGAGGCGTTGAGAGAGGGGTGGAGAGAGGGGTGGAGAGGGGGGTGGAGAGGGGGGGTGGAGAGAGGGGTGGAGAGAGGGGTGGAGAGAGGGGTGGAGAGAGGGGTGGAGAGAGGGGTGGAGAGGAGGGGTGGAGAGAGGGGTGGAGAGAGGGGTGGAGAGAGGGGTGGAGAGAGGGGTGGAGAGAGGGTGGAGAAAGGGGTGGAGAGAGGGGGTGGAGAGAGGGGTGGAGAGAGGGGGTGGAGAGAGGGGTGGAGAGAGGGGTGGAGAGAGGGGTGAAAACGTTTAGTAGGGTGTGTTGATTGATTGTTCGTGATTCCCGACGCGTGAATTACAGAGGTCAGTAAGTGTAGTGTGTTTTTCTTCGGGAAGTGGCGGTGATTTTCCCGATTGACGGCGAGCTTCGGCACCGATCTACCGTCAGCTAGCGAAAGTTTCCCTCACCAGGTATCTCCCACCAGCGGGGCACCGCCCCAGCCGGGACAAGATCTCAGCTACCGACGGGTCTCCCGGTATGTGTGGTAGTGTAGTGTCTGTTAGTGTAAGTGTAAGTATAAGTATAAGGTGTGGGGATAGGACAAGGAAGAGGAAGGAAAAATCGCGCTCGGTTCGTGGCCCGTTTGTTAGGGTACTGCTCTAGCATTCGCCTGGTATTGATCGTAGAAACCACGAAAAACTACCGATCAGGGCAGCCGGCAGCTAGAGTTCTCCTCCAGACAGCGACTGAATTCGACCTAGCTGACAAGCTATTGTCGAAAATCCTGCCGCCGTCTGGAGTGTTAGCCTAGGACCTCCCGGTCAGAGGGACTAGGACTACAGTGACCTCAGTTGATGCAGTGAGCCATCTCTCCCGGTACCAGATGGAAAAGCGACGAGCGAAGGGGCGGATGCGAGGGCGCAGAAGGGTGAGTGGTGAAGCGAGGGGAGAGCGAAGAGCCAAAGGGAGAAGTCCCGTGAGAGGGGGAACGCGCGGCCAGATATGAATTTGTGCGGATGACGGGAGTGGTGGCGTTCCGACGTGAAGGACGGTGAACTCTGAGACAGCGGACGTGAGGAATCTAAGATGACGATACACATTGATGTGTTCGCTGAGAGGGTTTGAGATGAATTTGAAAATCCGACGAATCGAAAGTGTCAAATGTAATGAACTGCAAAATAGGCAATAGTAAGCGCTTTAAATCGAGTGAAAACAGAGTCTAGTATGTAATTGAGCGTGAGCGTTTGTGGAGGTATTTGCTTTGGAGTAATTGATTTATTGGAAAGAGTTAATTTTTTGATAAAATTCTCTTTGTCCACATATCTACGATTAGTTATGCGGCATTTCCGTCAATTGTTTGCTTTTCCGCAGATTCTTTTAAATAAAATCCCAAACATTCGTTGCACCAGGTTTCAATGAATATTTATTACATTTTATTTTATTAAAAACTGACAATGTTATAGTGTTCTGGTTCTAAAATCGTTACGTGTAACACTTGAAACTTGTAGATGTTACATTTCATTTTGCCACGACCCTTTTCCGAACCAATACTTTCGAAAAATAAGATTTGCGATTCTGATTAGAAAACTTTCGTAACAGTTCCAGCACTGTGCAAAATTGTGTATGGACTTCCGGCTGATTTGTGACAGTCACAATGCAGAACTATTTCGGAAGATGGTCTCCATTTTCTCTAGAGAGGAAATCTTTACTATTCGATGATCCAAACAATGGACATGTGTATGCAATCTGCATAACGCATGTGTGTGGAGCAGAATGTGTTGCCTACTCGCACCAAGTAGGAACAGTAAATTAACTTACGTCATTCTCTACTTATTTTTTGATCTCTTATTTATTTTCATCAAACTTTGAATTGTTAAATTATATTGTATTTTTCGAGATACAAAACCCACATGAGTGCTACCGGAAACTGCGGTTATTGCTTCCCACAAGCAGTTCGAAGTCACAAAATCCCACACAGCACTTACCGCGAACGTTATTCTCGCATTACTGCTCTCAAATTAAAACGAGCAAAAACGTAAATAGTGCGCTTAACCGCAGACCCATATCACACACCTCATTTCGCAAAATTGCTTCCGTGAAATTATTGATGCGAGACGCCATCAAACAAGTTGCACGTGGGAAATCCCCCGTGCAAACCCGCAGCGAAGAGTAAAAAACGTCGATCGATAGATACTTTGACGACCAACAGACAAAACCGCACGATCTCATCTGCGGACGCCGCCCATTCGCAGAAAACACGAAATAACGAGGCGCGGCTTGTTCTGCAAGCATCCGCCGGAAGCTGCGAAGTTACGCGCACCCGTGCGCCGGCGGGTGGCAGCATGTTCCCGCGACTTCATTGGAAGCGAATCTGAAACGATACACATTTCTAGGGCTTGTAGAGGGACAGAAAATGAATCACATTCTGCCTATGGGCATAGTATTGTGGGAAACTGCATGTAACGTACATTATATACACAATATATAAACATACATAGTCCAGGTACAACATACAAGTGATATTTGGTCCTGATTTCGGTAGGAAAATGTACTCCTTGGCTGAGACAGCGTGATCTGCCGAACTCCTGTGCGAAAGGAGTTGCCAAACATCAATTCAAAATTCCACATGTGTAACAATGTGACATTAGGTCAGTGCTCTACCGCGTTGTCTCCATGGTAGGGCACTAGTTAATAACCTAAAGGACCCAGATTCGAATCCCGGCGTAGGCTGGACAATTAGTAATTGTTAAAATTTGTATTTATCAAAGTTTCATCCTTTCGCATTAACGTGTAACAACGTTCGCCATAAATTTAAAAAATTCAACGTTAAGTTATTTAAGTTTTAAGATCATATTTCTACATCAATAATCTTGTTTGATACTCACCTTATCGGCCTACTTTCTCAATACAGTCCGAAAAGTATGGTAAAATTCGCTCTAGTTCAAATATGTGTATTGGCCTGAAGATGAAAGTGCATCAGCCTTCAAAACGTAGCCACAAACATAAGTTTTTAATGTAAACTGTTATTAAAAAATTGACTGTCTGTAATCTTTTTGTTGGATCTTTTTGAACTTTTAAATTACATCTATGTGACAGCCTTACAAAATTATTTCAAGGTAAATCTACTTAGTTGCTTAAAGATTTTTAACCTTCATTTCAAGAGGCGTTTACTACATAAATTACAGGTAACTCTACATAATACTACATAAATCACATGTAAATCACACATAACTAGCTTTTTTCCACACACATTTTGTTGGCAAGTATCAGAGGTAAAATCACGGTAAGATATCTTCAGAATTCTGTAGAACGCTTTGAGACCAACATCACAATGTTTTTAGAAGAATGTACATTAAAATAATAATAATAATAATAAAATAATAAATAATGATTATATATTTAACCGTGAAGAGCGAAACATAATAATAAACAAAAATAGTATACATTATTTACACATTTAGACTTATGTACGTAGCATTTACCATCTTTTGGAGTTTAAAAACTTTCTCGCAATATGCTAATTGATTTTGTAGTTTATGACTTACTCTATATGGTATTTTTGGTTGTAGTAGAGTTGATTTAAGTTGTTTGTAGATAACTCCTTGTGGTCGATACGACGATTGGTAGGATGCTGATGACTTCTTGTTTCCAGAGTCATTTAAATTCTACGACTAGGTTCATGTATTTTGTTATTTTGCTTCAATTTTGATTTGTAGACTAATGCATTTTGGGTATTAAAACATCGAGGAAGGTTGTCTTTTCTTTTTAAGGAACAATTCTGATATCTAGGTCTGTTGGCTAGGATGGTTTTATTAGTGATAAGAGGTATTCCAAAGAAATTCTCAATAACTGGTGGTGATTTTAATTTGTGATATAAATTGTTTTCCCACAAAATGTTATGTTGACTGCTTAGATGGCTGTATATGATGATCTCTGGTGTATATATCTGTAAATATTTGTAAAATGTATGAAATCATGTGTTCAATTTTATATAAACCACAGTATTGAAGATTTTACACATTAAAATTATTTAATGCAGTTCGTTCAAATTTTAATAAAAAACTATCATTTTCTTCAATTTTATTTTACATAACATTACTATTTTAAACATTTTTATCGAACGCTACTGCTACTGTTCTCTGGAGAATCAATGAGGTATCAATTCTGCTGTACTGCTAATGACCTCCGGCTAATGACCACAGGCTACTGGCCTGCGACGGAATGTGCCAGGAACCAATACGCTCTGAGCGAGAGGCAAAAATTAGTGATCGCGGTGCATCTAGCAACAAGTTACGAAAATTATTTATTTTCCACATTTGTATTGTATTAATCTGTATCGACATTGCAACGACACTGCGACAATCCTGAAGAAGAATCTGTAAATAATGTATCATTGCATACACTACATTTTTTGGTAACTATGCGGGTATATGTCGTTGAATTCATCGTTGAATTCAATTTTATTTAGTATAGATTTCTACGAATTATGTCCGTGACCACATCTATTTACAATGACTCGTCACATTACAAAGTCTTATTAACCCATCACAATAATATTACATTATCACAATAATAATTTCATAAGAAATGAAACAAATATGTAACACCAAAACAGTTATCCTTACAATCAAACCTGAAAACTTGGGAAAAGAAGTTGTTAAATATATATAATGTAGAATTAGACCTATACATATTATATTTTGTAAAATATTAGGTGATGAAATAATACAGACACGTCTTCTATATGAAATAATGAATTATTCAATATCGCAATGGTTATAACACTTCGCTCTTTAAATTAACAGTGCGCTTATACACAAGACAAATTACAATTACCTCGACGTGAAGCCCCACCCGAATAATTTTTCCTCCGGCGAGAGCACGCGGCATAAATTACGCAGTTATTACGAGTTTTGCGAGATGAAATATTTATCTTCGATCTCTCATACTTTTTTGCTGCGTCAGCGGCGCGGCGTCTGGCACGGGGTGCCGTTTAACGACGCGGGGGGGGGGAGGAGGCGAGAGCTCGGCTCAGCGGGGGGTCGAAAGGGGAGGAGAGAGGGTAGGTCGGGGAACGGGGATGGCACGCGGGAAGTGGGAATGATAAGTAAGAGAGCGGTGATAAAGGCAGACGAGGAGGTGCGAGTTAATGAACCCGACCAATGTCAATATGAAAGTAAGTGGAAGCAGAGTCAGGCAGAGAGAGAGAGAGAGAGAGAGGGGGGGCTGGAGTATACAGGATACAATGTACAGGTGTCTCAGAATAAATTGTTTGTAATAGTTTAATGGCTTTAATAAAACAGACATGAACGTTTTATAACAATTTATTGATTGTTATATATATCTTAACGTTTCGACCCTGTTTGAAGTCTTTTTCAAAATCTAGTATCCAGAATTTCTTGACGTAGATAAAATGATAGCATTTTAATAAAAAATTGTCAGTATGGTATAACAAACTTGTAACTTAGTAAAATTCATTCGAACGACTAGTGTGACACTTATGTATATTTTTTATTAAATTGCTACCATTTGATCTTTGATGTCAACAAGTTCTGGACACTAGATTTTGAGAAATCCCCAAAATATTAAGATGTATAAACAATAAATAAATTGTTATAAAACTTTCATGTCTGTTTTATTAATGCCATTAAACTATTAGAAATAATAAGGTATATAATAGACCTATGTAATCATTAAAATATCAAAATATATGTTATAAACGTAGAGAACGTACAGAGGTGCAGAAACTGATCACATTTTGCCCCTGAACATGAATTGAGAAATTGTATGAAACGTAGTCGCAATTGCGGCAGGTACATGAAATCTCATTGTCGGCGTGAGAACTAGACCTGCCGAACGCCATTGTTTGAGTGGTCTAACAATGGGGAGTATATACCCCGTGTGTAACTTCAATGTGATATCTCCACTGCAAGTTTGTTGGCAAAATGTGATCATGTTCCACCCTTCTAGTGTCCCAGTCGTTGGTATAATTTCTTCTGAGACTATAAAAACGATGTGACATAGTTCAGCAAGATAGAGATAGAAAATAGGAAATTGGAGGCAGTTTAATGAATATTTTAGTGTAATGCACAGACTAGAAAGATTATTATAATGGTGAGTTGAAATAAGTCGATTAATCCTTTGCACTCGCAAGTAACGAGCATAATACTAACAGCTCGTAAGGCATGTCAGAGATGACACGAGAATAATGATTACAAGTTCTCATCAGTATGTAATTTGACACGTCCTACAACTCGTAGGGCATATCACAGACGTCCACGAATTTTCCTGGTATGCAAAATAGTTTTCATTGTTGAATAGATCGTGGCTACTACTTTTATTTTTAAACAATGTTGACGCAATAATACGACAACGAGCTGGAAATGGGAAATTCCGAATATCGGCTTGAGTTATGCTGCCTTTTTCCATCGCAATCTTAGACATGCGTTACGAGTTGTAGGAGCTCGTAGTGCTCAGAAACCTCTGAACGCAGAGGACATTCATGGGTGGCACGTCACACATGCCCTACCTGTGCAAAGGGTTAAGGAGTGGTTTAACAATGGAGATCATATACCTCGCGTGTAACTGTAAAATGAAATTCCCACTTTAAGTCCACTGGCAAATTGTGATCATGTTCAACCCTTCTACTGCCCTAGCCGTTTGTAACATTTGTTCTCAGACAGAACAAAAGCTACATGACATGTAGGCAAGGTAGAGATAGAAAATAGGAAATTGTAAGCAGTTTTGGTGAATATTTTAGTGTAATGTACAGACCCAAAAGATGAGTGTGGCGAGTGGAAAGAAGTTGATGAAGGAGTTCGGACGGTACCTGACAGCGCGCGTGGTAGGCGAGGCCGTCGGAGGGTGAGCGTGTGTGGGGGTGGGGATGAGGGGTGAGGGGTGGGGATGTGAGGGGGCAGACGGCAGCGCCTCCGCGCCGAGGTATGGCACTAAACGGCCAGCTAATGTCCCCGCCATTAGCATATAAATAGACGAGGCGAGACGGTCGGCGGGAGGGGTGGGAAGGGAGGGAGGGGGGAGGGAAGGATGGGGAGGATGGGGAGGGGAGGGGGCGTGGTCAAGGCACACGTGCCGCCATGGCACGTGAACAGCGCTGGTCCCCGTGGGCGACGCTCCAGCGGTCACAGCCACGCCAGGCTCATCGCTGATTGGTAGATTGATTGGGCCTCAGCGGGTCAGGCTCATCGCTGATTGGTAGATTGATTGGGCCTCAGCGCGAGCGATTCAGATGGTCAGACTCGTCGGTGATTGGTTGATAGATTGCTTGTTAGTGATTCTGGGTGCGATAACTACAGCAGCAATTAGTCCCGTAAGTGTAGTGCGTATTTTTCATCGGGAGTTGGCGGTGATGTTCGCCCTCTGGATGGCGAGATCCGGCGCCGACCTACCGTCGGCGAGCGGGGGTGTCTCCAACTAGGTATATCCCACCAGCAGGACACCGCCCCAGCTGAGACAAGCTCAAGCCCCCGACCGGTCTCCCGACAAGTGTGGTAGCGTTGTGCGTGTTAGTGTGTGTGTGTAAGTGGTGAGGATAAGACAAAGTGAACGAAGGAAAGATCGCGCGCGGTCTGTGGCCCGTTTGTTAGGGTACTGCTCCGGCATTGGCTTGATGTTGATCGCAGAAACCACGGAAAACTACCAATCAGAGCAGCCGGCCGCTAGAATTGTCCTCAAGATAGCGGCTGAATTCGACCTAGCTATATAGTTAAGTGTCGAAAATATTGCCGTCGTCGGGACTCGAGCCTTGGACCTCCTGGTTAGAGGCACTACAGTGATATCAATTGATGCCCTCAGCCGCATCTCCCGATCAGCATCGTCGCAAAGGAGATTGTGAAGTCATCACGTTGTTTCAGTCTAGCAGACAAGATAGTATTATGTCCTTCGTGGTTTGCCTTTTGCTTACATTTAATAAATATTGCCACGACAACAATGTCCACCGCCTAGTCAGTGTGAATGTAAGAATAAACCCACAGAGAGAGGGAAAGAGAGTCAAATAGAGAAAGAGAGGGAGGGAGGGAAGTGGGAACGAGAAAGTCAAAGAGAAGTAGAGTGTAAGAGAAAACTGAAAAGCGGTGGCACAGCGGTACGTAAGGTAAAATGGCAAATAGGCATTGTTTATCCGGCTACTTATTTATTTACTTTTGTAATAACATACAATGAAAAATCATTAAAATTTGGGAACCTTCCGACTGGAGGAAATTTATTTGTGGGCCTGACGGATCTTGCCCTTAGGGGAACTCTACTACCACTATATTATCACTCAACAGTAAGGGAAACTCAACCCTTCGTGAAATAAAAAAGAATGCCTTCCGTGTTGGAAATTACCTAAACCTTGGGTGATTTGAAGAGGAACGTTACAAGCAGAGTAATTTCGCTGCCAGGTTTGAAAACGTACATTTGTAAAAATTCGGAGAATCGGAAGTTCGTGAGAGGTATTTGGAGCAGGTTGTGGCATAGAGTAATCATTTCTATTTGTTTTCGAAAACTTGGGGGACCTTCTATGTAAGATTGCCTTTTGTCTTATAATACAGAATGGGCAATTTTGATCTGAGGGCAAGTGATTACCGCTACAATTAATACATTTAGGGGGCCTGATTCCTAGATTACAGATTCCTGTTTCACGATTATTCCGACAAAATAAAAATTTAAAACTTTAGAGTAGTTTCTCGTGTGTTTCAATTCTTGACAAAGACTGTCTGATGGCAGTTTTGACCTTACAATTTAAATCACGAAATGTGTGATACTTAAGTAAAGTTATTATCTTCCTATAATCCTCTCGGTAAGTGATAGATACTCGAATTCGAGATTTCTTTAATAGAGTTTTTAAGTTATCATCAATAACTTTGTGAATTTCACTGATCAGTTTTATGTGTCTATTACATATATGAAAATTGGAGCGGTTCCCTTAATATCTGAGTTTCATTAGTAATCACTTATTTTAATGATTCACTGCTATCAATTTTCGCTAATTCCGCAAAGCTGTTATGCATACTTACAGGATAAGAGTGTATGCCCTTAATGTTATACTATCGGGCGATATTTTTAACGTCACCATGCAATTCTTGAAAGTTAGGTCGTTTGCGAGAGTCGACACGGTTGCTTGATGACTCCGAAGAAATTCCTTGAAGGATGTGATGATGAGGGGGCGGATTTTGATGACCTAAAACATCGCAAAAAATGATCAATAAAATAATCTTAAAATGCTCTAAAACAAAGAAAAATGACGTAAACAATTTGTTCAAAATCACTTCAAATGAACAACTGAAGTTGTTGGATCTGTTACTGATGTAATCGAGGCTTGTTCATTTTGTTCAATTGAACTCATCTTGCAAACGTTTGCTTTTAACTGCTCTTTAAAAGAAAATCTCTGTCTTTATTTATCGCGAAATCGGCCGAACTGACAATGGCGCCGATAGACGTCACAGGAACCTTAGATTTCATGTCACAATGGCCGACATTACAGTATATGAGCAAAGAAATCGAATAGTCTACTCAGGAATTCTGTGGGGAACATTCCTTACACCTCGTAAATATTGTTTGAAGCAGGTACCATTAAAATGATATTGAAATCAATGTTATCAGCCAAAAATACATACAAAATTACGTAAAAAGTTAAAAAACGACTTATTAGTCGAAATCGACGAAAAATGCAAAAAAATAAGTTATAAAAACTGTCGGAAATGTATCACGTTCACCTACGTATTGTAAAGTTTTGTGCTGCAACGTCTTTATTAGGGTGAAATTTAAAAGTTAAAAGGCAGTGCATTCAATACAGTTATTTTTTAGTGTTTATCAAGAGCAAAATTTAACATTGACCTACATCGTGTAAATCGTTTCACAGCACCAAACTGTTGTTCATTTGGTAATCGCCAGGGCTGCCTTCTTTGTTGCCAGAGGGCCATTTCGTCGCGATTCAATAAAAAGAAACAATCTCCCACGCTCTAGGTAAATCGAGGAATGCTCTCTATTATTCCTGACAATTGTAACATGTCTTCTCCCAGAAATAACGCAGATCTGCACATAAAGCAAAAATACTGACTGCAAGGAAAATAAACTAGGCACGTAACTTTGTTGATTAAGTATTTTTACTGAGTCTCTATAACACCATGAATACTAACTTTTGAATTGCATCAAATCATCGTCTTCTAAACGCAAATATTTTGCATATTCGGATTGTGAGATTTATTTGTTCGTCCGGAAAAAATATATGCCTCCCTTATGACGTACTTAGGTCTCATTCAAAATGCAAACTGAAACGTAAACGCAACGTAGACGCAAAACCTAGAAATGGATTATTAAGCGAGACCATTCACAACGCCTTTACGTAACCGTAGACGTAAGTCCTTAAACTCAACCCTTAGTTACTCGCGCTAGCGTACTTTGTACGCCACTGGAATTGTTATCGCCGTAGGTTTCTGATATCAGCGCGCGTTCTGACATTTGACCTAATCTCGAAGAAGGCATTCAGCTGCATCCTCCTCGATACTCAGTTGCGTAAGATTTAGGGTATTGGCTAAACGATTGTATTTTCGATGGAAAGCGGTCGTTGGCGTACTTTCTACGCCACGCGGGTACCAAAGTGAGTTTTCATTTTCTTTTAACTATCACAGTTTTTTATTTATAGACGAAATTTAATTAATTTATTTTGTCTTACATTAGGAACAATTCAGAGATATACAATTTATCGGAAAAGAATTATTACATGAGGAATCGTCAGAAGACGAGATTTGCGATGTTTGCAAGCGTTTCTGGGGAAGAAGTAGTGGCCGAGACTGAACATGACACGTGTTCTGGGCTTGATTTTGCTACTGATTATTCAAGCAGCGATTTAGAATATATTGTCAATAACATGGTTACAAAGTGGAATAAAACATAAGTTTTTAGCAAATTTACAAAAACTGGAAGCTGTGATGCTCAAGAATAATTACCAACAAAATGAAGAAATCACTGTCCCATTTGCAGAAGAGCAAAAAAACGCACCACTGCAATTATTACTGCACTTACTACTAACTGGTGCAACAAATTTGCATGCTACGAACATATTCTTTAAATGCAAAAAGTCATCGAATACAAACATTTTTCTGGAGCCTAATATGATGTGTATAATCATTATTATTTCAGAAAAATTGTAATACGTATGCATTTCAAATAAAATAAATAACAATTATATCCAAATGTTATTGAGGCGTCACAGACCTCATTTTCCTAACTAAATACCCTTGGCGTACAAAGTACGCCGCGGGGGTACATGTGTGACAAAACATAGCGCGAGTAACTAAGGGTTAAGAATTCACAAGCTCCAAGCTTTTGCGTTAAGTTAACGTCTGAATTTTACCGAAGACCAATCAGAGAGCTGCATGGAAGTTCGGTTTCAGATTGTGTTCAGATAGTTTGTGGTTATGTCATTGTTATCGTTATGTAGCGAACTATAGTGAAATTTTTCTAACTCTGCCCCTCAAGCTCTTATGGCCAGGATGGAATATCACACGGTATTTTGCTTCTTTCTCCATAGTGTCGCTATAAGTCGCATGATCGCCAGCACTGCTTGATAGGTCACGATCATGCGATATCTGGCCGTGGGACAGAGAACGGCGCGAAAAACCATGACATATTCCATCGTTAAGACGGGCAGTGAGGGGCAAAGTTACAAAAACGCAGTATAGTTTGCAAATGGCTTTGATGCGTAGAGTGAATTCAATGTACGAATTCGGACAATTTTTATTGTTAATTTAACCTGACACGGCAAATAAGCTAATTATGTTCCACGAATTACTCGTGAATTTGGTACAAGAGAATCCTTGTTTATAAGATGAAGGAAATGAAAGTACTGCTAAAACAGCTACTCAGACAAATCGATAGAAATGTCGAATAAAAAGCTAGAAACCATGGTGGAAAGATCTTTCCACCATGCTAGAAGCGAATCGATCAACTTTCAGTACGTTGAATTTTGATTGGTTCAAACGAAACTCGTTCCAGCTTACGTACGTTCATCATGGTGAATGCTTGTTTTTTACGTGTACATTTTATGGCTAAGTTTACAGCATTGCGTTACGTTTAAGTCTGCATCGTGAATGAGGCCTTACTGGCCAACCCTTTGACGCGCATGCCATACTCAATCCCAGGAGACGTATTCATTTCCAGCGCTGCCCTCTGGCGGCGGGCGGACAAAACGCGAGCTCACCCATGTTTGTCCATTAAAATCCAGTTATTATGAATGGGCTCTGGTGACTGTATAGAGCAAATAAATAGGGCCAATGAAAGAATAAATTAGCTGCATGTTAAATTTTTATAGTTATTTCATTGCAATCTGTAACTGTCGTTAAAAATTGATCGTTGGTTTAAGAGTACAAATGTGGCATACGATAGCAGGTTATTCGTATCAAACATGTCTTTATAGAGATACTATAAAATAATGTTACGCGTTATTTCATGGGTCAGGAGGCATGATGTGCTAAATTTGTGGGAAAAATCGGTCACTATAATGTAGTAGTCTATTAAAGTTCTGCAAAAGGCTATATAAACTATATGAGATAGATTTTGAAAATATGTTTAGTTGGAGAATGAGAATATTCATTCAAAAAAATAAATTTTAATAATAATAATAATAATAATAATAATAATAATAATAATAATGATCATGATAATGATAATAGGCTACCTACCTAATTGATAAAGACTAAAATAATGTTCACAAAAAAAGGAAAATAAATAGTATTAATCTTTGAGATAAACAAGGTAGGATAATATTTTTGAAATAACAATGGTACAGAAAGTATATTTTCAACGTTAGAAGCACATTTTCAGGCAGCCTGGGAAAGAGTCGACATATCTGAGATGGAGAATTAGTTTGAAAATGTAATAACCCCCGAAGGAATGAACAGATAAGATAGTACTAATATTAGCTGTATGTAAAATTGTATTTACGTTCAATTATTAGCTAACCACTCACGCGTCTTTTTATGTCCCCAACACGTTAGATCCCTTACCAGGAACCAATTAGGAGCTTCCATTTTGCCGAACATTTGTGGTTTCGATGGTGTAACGGTTAGCGCATTGGGCTGTTATACCCAAGTTGGCGGGTTCGAAGCCGATCGAAGGGGAAAAAATCGTTTGGAGGGGAAGTAAAGCCAGATCTCTCACGCAGTATATTTCCTGCATGTAAAAGATCCTCAAACCTGAAAGAAACCTCTGAGCTAAATTGAAATAGTCTGTTTCGTCGCTCAAGTAATACCTTCTTTCTTCGCTAGATGGTGAAAGGACAGTAGCAAACCAGACGGAAGAGCAGGCCTCGTGGCCT
Organism: Acheta domesticus; assembly: GCA_031308135.1. NCBI lineage: Eukaryota > Metazoa > Arthropoda > Insecta > Orthoptera > Gryllidae > Acheta > Acheta domesticus. Next base: position 873,499 of record JAHLJT010009355.1, on the reverse strand, counting down.
CAGTCTCGTGACGAAAATAAGGCTTCATTGAATTGAATTGAACTGAACACACAAGAGCCCTTCTATCACGTATGGTGGTTCTCTGTGTCCGCTCCCGTGTTGGCTGAAATAACAGAGTGGCCATGGCTTATGGATTGGGCGTCGTATTTGCCACCCCCGTCCCCTCCCCTCCCCTCCCCGGGGGGCAACGGGCCGTGCGTACGCGCCTCACGCGCCGAGGGTCACGCACCGCGTGTGCGTGGCGGGCGGCGGGCGGCGTGCGTGCGTGCGTGGCATGCGGACGGCGGGCGCTCCGCTTCGCACGCACGCACGACGGCTGCCAAAGAAGCGACGGAGAGCACCGCCATCGAAAACTTTAGAAATTGTGTTTCCTCGCGATGGTTGCACGTCACTTGAAACGACGAGAACATTTTCAAAAAATTAACTTTACGTTATTTAAAAATAAGAATTTTAGAAACATATTTCACAAAGAATCTTCATCTTCTATATTGAAGTCGTAGGCAGGTGGCAAAATATTTTTTATAATTTTGAAAATTGAGTCTAAAGAAAATAGGACTCGAACTATTTTTATGAGAATACTTTCCTCTATCCGAGGAAAAAAATGTAGAAATACTTGGTCATTTTTATTAGTCAAAATGGAAATGCCTTTAAGGCTTCATGTAAGTACCACCAAAACTAGATAGTATATCAATTTAAAAGACGAGAAGGGCGCGAGCGAAGGGCGTTGGGCGGCGTGGGCGAAGGGGTCTCGGCCTCCGTTGGCAGGCAGAGCGGAGCCCGCTTCTTTAATTAACTTCTCCGCCGGCGGCGGCGCCTGCGACCCACGACTCTCGCCGCGGCGCTGTGGACGCCTGGCGCCCCCCCTCCGACGACGACGAAACATGGCGCCCTCATTGCCTGCGATTCGGCGCTTTTGACGAATAGCCAGAGGCGTATCTACGGTATGGCAGACATGGCACGTGCCATGAATGCCACTCAAAAGAGGCGCTATTTATAGTACTCTATACCCGCTAAAACAACACCAACCCTAATTTGATGTATCCTGACAGGGGGCGCAAATTCTGTGCTTGCCATGGCGCCTGAACGCCTAGATACGCCTCTGCGAATAGTTGCAGGTGGAGATGGACCTCGGTCAATGCAGAATGACGTCAACACATGAACGAACTCTTAGCCTCGACAGTGCCTGCAGGCAGATCAGAACGAATAAGTTGCCGACCGATCATGTCGTAGACAAATGTCAGGCAAATGTGTGTCAGGCAAACGTGCAGGACAGGGAAGCTGTGTTTTTATTGATTTTTTTCAGCGCTTTCATAGATCAGTACATGATTTAGTTTACATACACTAAGTGATCAAAAGTATCCGGACACGTGGCTGAAAGTGACTTACCAGTTCGTAGCGCCCTCCATCGGTAATGCTGGAATTCAGTAGGGTGTTGGCCCTCCCTTAGCCTTGATGACAGCTTCCACTCTCGCAGGTATACTTTCAGTCAGGTACTGGAAGGTTTCTAGGGAATGGCAGCCCATTCTTCACGGAGTGCTGCACTGAGGAGAGGTATCGATGGAGGTCGGTGAGGCCTGGCACGAAGTCGGCGTTCCAAAACATCCCATGACGTGTTGATAAGATTAAGTCAGGACGCTGTGCAGGCCAGTCCATCACAGGGATGTTATTGTCGTGTCACCACTCCGCCACAGGCCGTGCAGTATGAACGGGAGCTTGATCGTGTTGAAAGATGCAATCACCATCCCCGAATTGCTTTTCAACAGTAGGAATCACTAAGTGTTTGAAACATCAACGTATGCCTGTGCCGTGATAGTGTCACGCAAAACAAGGGGTGCAAGCCCCCTCCATGAAAAGCACGACCACACCATAAGAGCACCGCCTCTGTATCCGGATAGTTTTGATCACATATTGTATGTACTGAATGCTTACATTATAATTTACGTAAAGTTAAACAACAAAGTAATTTGAGCGAGAAAGTCTTCCCCAGACACCTCTAAAAACAATCTATTTCGGGAAGTACATATTTCGGATAGACATATTTTCAGGGGTGACACCCATTGATAGAGATGAAAGATTCACCATCGGTGATCGTTGCAGTGTGTTGCCCTTCCTTGTAGGGTTTGTAGTGCGGCGTACACATGCTTCGCGCGTGTTTGGATCGATTGCGCAGGCCGTTGGTTTCCTGTAAGATGTTGCACTTCACAGTACGCAGAAATAGGGCGTTTGTGGTAAAGCACTTCACTGTTTATACAGTGGGTCCGTGGAGGAAACGTTGAAACTTCCAAAGTAAGCCCTTAAGACAATTCTAAGCATATTTTTTTCTAATAAACGACGTGGATATTCCGATCGTTGAGTGTACTCAATTGGTTAAGGCCGCATTAAGCACTAAAAATTAAATTGTTTTGAAAATTTAATTTTCTAGAAGTAGCGAAAATTAAAAAAAAGTGTTGCATTATGAAAGAAAACATGTAAGTAATAAACCACATGTCTGGAGTGTTTCAGTTTAATGCAATTGTTGTATAAATGTTTATTTTGAGTGCTCAAAACTAAATATATAGTTTATTGTCTTAAATTGTTTAAGGGCTTATTTGAGAAGTTTTGACGTTTCCTCCCCCGGATACCCTGTATATTCTCAACTACTTGGTACGTTTTAATAATATAATTTATACGAGAAAGTAATTAGCGGCGGTATGCCGCGAAACTGAGCACTGTTTGACACTAGCACTTAGCTGGATTCCAACGCGGTAGGCGATCATCACTGTTTGAGCGACTACTGCACTCGAAGTGAAAGGGCTGCAGCAGCGCTGCGGAGCACGTGCGATCTCGACTGCGGTCCGAGACGGAATGGGGAAGCAGTGGTACCCGTCGTTCTTCACAGAAAGCTTGCACATTCCTCACCACACGAGGTCGGGCATTGTCCTGATGAAATACGGCATGTGGAAGCTGCTTGCAGCAGGGACAGTACTTAGGTCTCTAAAAACTTCCGTAATGTAATGGTTGCTGTGCAGATTGCCCCTAGTACATACTGACGTGAAGATCGGACTATTGTAGCTAATATGCGCTCCAAACCATCAAACTTGGGTTTGTTCGCTACGGCGCAAACAACTGCTGGCTTCCAGATTGTGATAGCCACAGTAGCTTCGAACACGTACGCGGACATCGCTCTACCACAAATTGAAACGGGACTCGCCCGAAAACACCACATTTTGGCCACTCAGCGCACCAGTGAACACTTTTACGTTCCCATTGCTCTCTGAGGCGTTGGTGATTTCTGGACAAAGGGAATCCAACGCAGTGGTATGCGTGCCACCAACCCAGCCCTCAGCAGACGGCGTCGAACCGTCATCGACGCAGACATGACCATACGCAAACTCTTGTTGCAAAATGGTGAAATTTCCTCGTGACCTGAAAATATTGGAGCAAAAGTTACAAAGAGTAATGAGTAGAGGTCAAATTTATATGCTCTAATAATCCTTTCGATACGTATGCATTTACGAAGCAAAAATTACGAAAATATGCATTCAATCGCCATATTATGTCTACAAATTTTTATGTAGTGAAAAGAGATGCTCTATTATGTTTCGCATTCCGTTTTGTTCATATATTGTGGGGTTATGCTCGCTGTCACGTTGTTGATTGGAGGTAGTGCAAGTCGCATGCATCAATATTTACACCATTGGCGATTGACTTGACGGTAATGAATATTTGAAGCAAACGTGATTCATATATATTTTACAAAATTCAGGTAGAGAATATAGATATTATCTACAATCAATCACGTAAATATATTACAAAATCTAAAATACTTACGGATTAAGACGAATGTAAATAAATAAATTCAACTATAGTTTCAGAACAAATGTGCAGAATAATTAGCAATTTGGAGAATTATTATACTTAAGTAACAAAGTAAAATATGGTCATTATCCTCAATTCATGCACATATGTTTGAAATTGGATATGATATACATACTCGAGATGAGAATTCTTTGTCTGGCAGGGGAAAATTTGCGTCTGCATTAAAATTCAGCCCACGGTAATGAGATAAAATGGAGTTAACTCATTGGTCCATCTCAGCTGAACGAAGGCGTGTCAGAGCACGGAGACACAGGACCTTGCAACTCTCCATCAACACCGGAGACAAAGCTGGAGGGTACTTCTATAGGAGCACCAGGTACAGCTGCAGGTTAGGCTCGCCAACGTCCGCACATAAAAATTGGCTAATTTGTGATAAATATGAAAATCATCTTCTGAATGTTAAATTATTCATAATATATACATATAAAGATATGAAACAAACTGACATGAAAATTGGGCGCCAGGAAACAATTCCAAGTAATTAACGGAACAAAAATAATTTGTTGATTGGCCCGTCATCGTGCTAGCTCAGCCTATTTGTGGTTTCCTGCTCAGTAACAATTCGCTTTCCTGCGATCAGAAAATTGTCACTGGATCCGACCTCCGTACGGAGAAGCGCGAAATTTGAAAGTTTTTCTTCATCTATTTGCACAAATAACGTGCTAGATCGCACAATAATAATTCATTGTATTTCGTGTAAACAGAATAACAGATTTATTCGAGATGCAGTTCTTCCCCCGTTACTTTCTGACAACAATTTTTTTAATAACTTTATATTCAAAACGTAATATTCAGTCTAGACCATACCAGAGCTCTCTGGGTTGTAGTGGGATGGCGCCTCGTAGAACAAAACCCAGGCTTCCGCGACGTCTTTCGGACATCATTCGGTGATCCTCGGGGTCAACTGCTTCGTTCTCCTTTCGATTATTTCCCTAAATTTCCTATTCTGAAATGACTGCAAGAACATTCCCACACTTAATTACTGGCACTAATATGGCATCTAATATAGAACAAATTAATTCTCGCCTCACGATCCGGCATTTACGGCACCGCTCAAGACACGAGCTGAGCGCACACCATAGTAACGCTCTAAAAACCGTGTTAAGAAAGCTTTACGTTTATTTCTTGACGTTCGCTGTCAACTATCTAACCCGCTATGTTTTGTATGTCACAATAAGAAACCGCAGAAAAAAGCGCGAACATCGACAGTATCCTTTGTAACATTTCGCGCCTGTTTGCGTGTCGCGAACCTACGCAGCAGCCACGCACGTTTGAAGCATCGTTGACAGTGGTTCGTATTTGATTTGCTGTAAAAAGGTGATAGAGGAGAGCGTACCACTGTAATGGTCTCCCACGTTATACTCAGATTTTCCTTATACTGCTGACACAAATCAGCTGCTGACGGTTTCATCGAATCGGGAGATTCGTCAGCGTAGGGACGTCAGCGTAGGGACGTCAGCGTAGGGACGTCAGCGTAGGGACAGCAGCGTAGGGACGTCACCGTAGGGACAGCATCGAAACAGCTGATTTGAGTGACAGGCGGAGTAAGGGAAATCGCAGAGGCGCAGGGGATGCGCAGGCCGCCGCCGCGGCTTGCAGGCCACTTGCCCGCTGTCCGCGAGAGGCAAAGGAGGATTTACTCCGCATGGCAGGCGCGGGCGGCTTCAAACGGAGGGGAAAATTTTAATCAAAACTCCCCGGAGACGCCTCGGCGGCCGCGCGGGGCGCGCGCTGTAATCAAACACGCGGCGGCTGTGCGTGCGGAAGGCGAGCGGCGGGACGGGCGGGGTGGTCAGGGAAGTTGGAAGAGTGAAATACACTGGGCAGAAGAGGCGGGGAGGTAGACCGGGGAAGAGAGGAGAACGTTGGGGATGTGCCGAAATGGAAAGTAAGGAGATAGGAAGAATAGGAGGGGGCGGGGCGGAGAGGGGCTGGGTGGAGCGGGGCGGAGCGAGGTGGAGAGGGGCTGGGCGGAGCGGGATGGGTAGGGCGGAGCGGGGGAGGCGGGGCGCATGTGTTGTAAGCCGCTTGATACCTCAGCGCGTGTTCGCGGCCGCAAACGTCCTGTGGGGCGCGGGCAAATCGCGGTAAGCCCGTGCGCCACGCCCGTGCGCCACGCCCGTGCGCCACGCCCGTGCGCCACGCCCGTGCGCCACGCCCGTGCGCCACGCCCGTGCGCCACGCCCGTGCGCCAGCGTGTTTTCAGGCAGTCACAAGTGAGTTGTTATTGGAGTATTCCCATTGCAACGGCATGTCTGTATGTTTCCTGCTGAAAGCTGGCACAGAAGGTTGTGGTTTTCCGAGTGCGTATTGAGACAGAGGATTTCACTGCTACGCGTTAGGGGCGCCGGCCGTCGCGCTGTGCTGAGCCATCCGGCGGCCGCCGCACACCGTGTGCTGAATACTTTTTCGTGCGGTCTTCTCTTGCGCGCGCTCTCAGTTATCAAAACAACGCACACTTTCCATCCTTCTTTTAGATCCGGGATTTGGACAGGCATCTGATCGTACCAAAAAACATTGCCAAACATCTAATTTATAAATCGAAAATCAAGACACGTTCCGTACATTAGGAAAGCAAAATCACAAGTGAGAAGCAAGAAATTTTTCAATTTTACAGTTGGTCTACAAGTTTTACTAAGTGAGAAGAAGTCCCCGGGAATGTGTTGAAGTAAACACGGAGGGTGGATAGACAAAAGGGTTTTCTATTCTGGTACTGCAATAATCTTTTGACCTGCGCGGCTTGGCCGTAAACGCGCGCGGGCCCCAGGACGGCCGGCGGTGCAAGCAGCCCATGCAGTCCACAACACGTGAAAAATCTCATAACAGAAGCATTGAAACGCTATTTAGTAGGCACCAAAATAAACTTCAAAGTGTCCAGAACAGGATCCATGTCGTGGCAATCGCCTAATTTCGAACGCGAACCGAACAACGGACACGAGAACCCAAAAGAGCAGTGCGACGCACCGGTGCGTCGATAGCAGTGATGGCACGGCGAGCTCTGACGCACCGGTGCGTCGTTAGTACTACGGGCACGGCAATGCTTGACGCACCGGTGCGTCGTTAGCAGTGAAAGGGTTAATTAATGAATACCATTTGCGAGTAATTCTTGGGAATAACCAAGCTTGGACGAAAATTGAGGTTTAGTCAGTCATATAATAGAAAAATAACGAAATTGAAAAACTGTGATGAAAAGTACTTATATATACGTACGTATATATAAGTAAGTATATTTAACGACCAGGGAGATTGTTATCCATGCTTTAGCAATATCAGTATGGTTGTTTCCAAATAAATGCGAATGTACTATCCAAGTGATTTAAAAAAAAGATTGGTTTATTTTCTTGTCAGTCTTTATCTGGTCATACCAAATTTCCTGGAAATGAGGTGCCAGAGTCATTCCTTTTACATGACTGAGTGAGAAAATTCAAGCAAAACAATGGAAATAAAAAGACTAAAAACGTTCTCGGTCACGAATTGTTTGTTAAGAAAATACGTTTGTCAAATATATTAGAATTAAAAACATTGCTCGACTTAGTTGGTCATGTCCTGAAATTCCAACTATGAATGTGATTGTTTTTCTATACAAGAGCACATTCTAACAAAAAGTCTCTCCGGTTTATTTCAATGGATATTTCCAGTTTTCAACGTTCTACATAAGCAAGAGCTGACATTTTTCTATTATGTAACTTTAATTAGTATCAATGATATTCAAATAAAAATTTATTTCTACAGTAATAAAAAACAAATAATTTTTATATCACCAACTCTCTTATTGATCTAAATGGCTTGGATAATCAGAAATTTAATTGGATGGAAATTCTTCTATTCCCTGAATGAAAATTACGAAAAGTATTTCAATTTTTACGATTGTGTAACATTCTTTATAAAGAACTTGGAACATGGAGGATGTAAGGTATGTGTATGCGCGTGTGCAGAGCGTATTTGCCTGCTCGTGTCCAACTCTCGCACGGTGACCTGCATGAAGACTAGCCAGTGAGCGCGAGGGACATGCACACGGCTTCGTTGTACGTGTTCGTCCTTTCACCCCTATCGTTATATCCTCACTCTATAACGTTAAGGCTAAATGTACCGACACTAGTTCAATTTGTCGCCACCACGTGGCAGCACCAAGTTTAGTGAATTTTACTTTACCGATTACGTCTGAACAATGGTCCGATTTTCGATCTGTAAACGGCATTTGACACATGTTTATAATAGAATTTACGCTACGAAGCCCTTTTTTCCAAAAAACTAGCAGAAACTCGATTTTTAAAATTTTTCTCGTACTTCCGGGAACAATTTCAAAAATGTGGGCTTATAGCGCGATGGCGACACGCTTCCAGAATCCAACGCCGTGTCAAACATGCAAATCGGATAAATAGGAGCGACGGTAAGTCAAATTTCGAAAAACACCTCACCCCACTCCCCATTCCCCTTCCACGCCGCCGGGACATCCCGGCATTCATTGTTGGCCGGCGGCGCGGTCAAGCCGGCACAGGCGAGCCGGGCGGCGGCCGCCGCGGCGCGGCGACGGGCAAGAAGGCTGAACTTTCGGGGCAGCAAGCCAGACACCCCGTCACTTCGTTGATGCTTCCATCACTTCGCATCTCAAGATATTTTTTCCCCACATATGAAACTAGTGATGCTGTAATAGGGGTAAACGGTCTCGTATCATCTTTAATAGTAGTATAAAACTATTACCTTATTCACATATTCCATCTTCCTTCGAATACCATCATAAGAATGTCTGAGGTATCACTGAAAACACCGATCCCGCTTTGGTGCTGATTTCAAAAAGTAAAAATCGAACTAATTGCGTAAATATCACCCATATTCCATCTCCTCACATCGTATTTTAGATATATTTTACTTCTAAGATCTTCCATTACCATTTCACTACCGGAAAAAACAAGCGGAGATAACGCAAGAGCTCTTTTATCCTACGATTCGATTTATCATTTCAAAACGGCGTTTGTCACCTTGATAGAATTCACCTGGTTAATCTTTTTCCCAGTAAAATAGCCGAATCAAATTTTTAAAATGTTTTTATACTTGCGGACATATTTGAAAAAGTGGTAAAATAGCGTGCTGGCGAGATGCACCCTGAATCTAACGCCATATCATACACTGAAATCGGATAAATAGACTTCTCTAGTCATGTAAAAAAATGATCTTCAGTAACGTCAAAATTCTGTTTCGCTTGTCGATCTCATGGCTAAAGTCCGGGTCTAATGTAATTACATGTTTTGTCTACTGTTCTCATTTTGTAATCTAGGCGAACTGTTGCAATTCTAACAAAATATTTAAATTTTTCGTTACAAAGTTTGTACTGTATTACGTATTTTACATATTTTGCTGATCATTAATATCTGCTTAACAGTATATTTATTATTTGCTAATTATTAAGGTATTTTCACAAATTACCAAATTTCTTGAAATTATTTCCGGAAATATATTTAATTAATTTTGAAAAATAGTTCTTATTTAAATGTGTTTATATTTTTGCAATGAGCATATTTTGTCTAATACTAATTCAGAATTGCTGACATTCCTATGTGCTGCACGTAAAGATTTCGAACAGAGTGCTTCAAAGATTCTCTGTTCGTGTCTGCATTTCTACGTGCATCTCTTTGTTTTCATTGCTGATAGAGAGAAATAAAAAAAACAGTAGGCAGAAAAAGTAGTTACTTTTAAATTCGATATAATTAATATTTTATTAATGGAATTTCAAATTGTGAACATTTATTTTACTTTATCTCTCTTCCCAATCTTAATACTCGTACGAAGAGAAAGTTATATCGTGCGCAGGAAAACTCTCAAAGCCGAGTCCTGATAATGAAAATGTGGATAAATCGTGTTGTTGTATAGTAAATTACTTCCTGTAACTCGTGGTGTAGCCAGAATCCATGTTTTGTGGGTCCTTAATACCGAAAAATTGATTGACGGAAAAGCGTCCGTCAGTGTCTGTGGTGTATGTGAACAACACTAGCGTTTACACTGCGTACAAATTTTTCCAAACTGGAAAAAACAACAACAAAAAACAGCTGTCGATCTACTGTCATTCGAAGCTCTGCAATTTTCAAAAACGTGCATTACTTTTGGAGATACATTACACGAACCCCCCCCCCGGATATTTTAAAAATTTGCTCAAATATGGCTCCAAATTTTTTCTTTATATTTCTCGTAAAAATTGAATAAAATACACATGGCTTAGGTCCGATTTCACTGATAACTGAATTTCGAAAAATTGCAAAAGATTGAATTTTTTCGGCGTTTCCTACAACTACAATATTGACGATAGAGACTTTTCCTTTCTATGAAATTTGTTGTACATAATTAGTTCTTCATTAAGATCATGAATTTTTTTTAAAACAATTTTTGTAGTTATGGCGCAATCTTGTGTGCAATATATGCAACTTTAAAAGATAACAAAGCAAGATTTTTTAAAAATCGGCTCCATTTTTTCCTTAAACTATTGGTAGGGATATTGCGAAATATACTTTAAGAGATGACATAAACGCTATTTTGCTCTATTCTTTTGTTTTTACGAAAATAACACAAATGAAACTTTTTGAATAGCCTGTCACGTCGTTTATATTTACATTATCGGCGATTTGTTCAGCATTATTAGATTTATGAGCACACGTACTTTAAATTATATCATTTAAAGTTTTTCGAAAACTAAAAATTTTTTTTGGAAATGAACTCGAAATTTCGCATTTTCAGAAACGCTCAAAACGCCAATTTTTTCTGAAAAGGTTCCAATTTTTTGTTCAAAGTTTTTGTACGTATAGTGTGAAATGCACTGTCTAAGGAAACAAAAAAGTTTTGTTGTATTATTTTGTTGTTTTTCTTCAAAATTTACACAAATGTATTTTTTAAATATTTCGCATGCCTTGTATGGACATTTGCAGCGATTTGTAAACATTATTGCATTTGTGAATGGAAGAGCTTAAAATATCTTAAAATAAATTTTAAAAAAACTCTCAAGATTCCTGTGAAAAGGGCTTCATATTTCACCATTGCCACAGACGCTTAAACACCCTTTTCTTAAAACGGTATCAAGTTTATGAATGAAAATTGTCGTAAAGGACAAGGTTTCAGTCTTCTTTAATATTCTAAAAGCAATATTTTGAATCTACCATTAGGAAACCGAATAATTGAGAAAACCTAAAAAATAAGTTGGGTGCATTAAATGGCAGGTGGCAAGATGGGGCAAGGCCATAAATCTAGCCCATGCCAACAAAATAGTAAATTTTACTACGACAAAGTCCGAATAGCTGGCTGAGACTATAGGAAATTGAAAACTAATACGGGAAAGTCTGTGCCATTCTGTAGCACCACCAGTTACTTTCTCGTGTTAGTTACTCAAAGTTATGAAATGCTGCGGAAAAATCTATTTCGAGATATTAACGGAAGTACTCGTTTTGGGGTCCCCTGATACCCAGGGCCGTCTTTGGGTTTGAAAGTACCCGAGGCACTCAGATTTCGGGGCCCCTAATTCAAATTTTCGGAAACATGCGTATTTTGCGATATTCTGTGTCAAACATGTGCAATTTTTATTCCTTTAAACCATTTTTTCTTAGACACCTCAGAAATTTTGATTAAATTGGACCTTAGCATAAAGGTAGCTTAAGAGAATGGTGCATGTCTCATGTTCGTTAAAATGCCTGGTTTTGCAAAAATTAAAACAAAAATGTCGGCCACTTCTTACAATACTCCGTATATACGTATGTATAAGGAAAATAAAAATAATTGATTTAAATATAATTTTTTTATTGGAAATGCCAATATTAATTCAATTTTTGCTTCCTCACACTTTAACTTATCGACAATGCTACAAAGGAATTCCGCTTAGCGCTCGCAACTTAGCGACAACGCGCGGTTAGCCACCACGAGTTTGTACATTGTAGGTTCCACGAGTTCGTACATTGCTGTGTGTCTTCTGGGAGCAAATAAAAAAAAACCTCACTCATGGAAAACATTGCCTTTGATATTAACCAGCCATTCAGCAATACTGAAATTTGATGGATATAATTATGTGTGCGATATGAATGAAAAAACTCAATAGCTAAGATGTTAGTAGCGCAGAAAATGCAATATCTTAATATTGCGTAGCTGTTTTTTATAATTCGGTAAAGTACGTGCTGTTCTAACACCACTAGTTCAGTTTTGTTATATATTTTTTATTATCTGTGGGGGCCCTTTGATCATGGGGGGCCCTGAGGCACGAGCCTCGTCTGCCTGTGCCTAAAGATGGCCCTGCTGATACCGAAAGGGTGTATGTGTGTTTTGACTTTTAACGTCCGTTCGTCCGTCCATCTGTCTGTGTCTGCCTGTCTGGGCATATGTGAACACCACTAGCGCCTAAACTATGTGTAGAATTTTTGCTCAACTGAATAAACCCCTGTCGATCTGGTCTGAGTCGAAGTTCTGCGATTTTTAAAACATTCATTAATTTTTGGAGATACTTTTTATTAAGCCCCAGGGACATTTTCAACATTTTCTCAAAAATGTCAAACAGGATAGGTGCTCAGTGCATCAACTGATGTCACTGCAATGCCTCTGACCGAGAGGTGCTAGGTTCGAGTCCCGACGGTGGCAGGATTTTTCAACACTAGCTTGTCAGTTTAGATGTAGAATTCAACCGATGTCTGGAGGAAAATTCTAGCGACAGGCTGCTCTGATTGGAAGTTTTCCATAGTTTCTCCGATCAACATCAAACGAATGCCGGAGAAATACCCTAACAAACGGACCTCCCGCGATATTTCCTTCCTCTTCCTTGTCCTATCTTCACACACACATACACACACACACACACACTAACTTGCACAACACTACCATATATGCTGGGAGACCAGTGGGAGGATTGGAACTTGTCCCGGCTGAGGGCCGTGCACTGCTGGTGGGAGATACCTTGTTAAGAAAGAACACGGCAAGCCGACAGGTAAATCGGTCGGTGATTTAGAGCTTGTCCCGGCTGGGGTGGTGCCCCGCTGGTGGCAGATACCTGGTTGGGAAGCCCCGCTAGTGGACGGAAGGTCGGCGCCGGATCTCGCCATCGGCACAGCGGGCAACATCTCTTCCACCTCACGATGAAATAAACATGCATTGCACTTACGGGACTAATGACCAAAGCAGTTGACGCGCCCAAAATCACTAACAATCAATCAAAAATTACTCCAAATGCTTTCCTTAAATTAATTGTAAGAATAAAGTAAAATACACTCAAGGTGGCATAGCTCTTATTTTCATTGCTGACTGATTTTGGAAAAATTGCAAAAGTTCGAATTTTTTTTCGGCGTCTTCCTACAACTACAAAATTGAAGATAGAGATTTTCCCTTAAAATGATATTTGTTCTTCATACTTAGTTCTTTCAATAAGGTCATGCACATTTTTTTGAAATTTTTAGTAGTTTTCGCGCAATATTGAGTGCAATTTGTGCAATTTTTAAAAATTACAAGAACAAGATTTCTCAAAATCGACTTCAACTTTTTTCCTTAAACTTTTGGAAAGGATAGTACCTAATGTACTCTGAGATGACATAAACGCCATATTGTTCTATTCCCTTGTTTTTTCAAAAATTACAAAAATGTAATTCTTTAACTAGCCTTTCATTTAGTAAATATTTTCATTAACGGCGATTTGTTCATATTAGGGAACTTTTGCCACCTCGAACGTTAAGTACTATCGATCTTTTGCGCATGCGCAGATGCACCAAAGTGATGCGAAACGTGCACTGCGAATGAGCAGAAGATCGATAGTACGTAACGTTTGAGGGTGCAAAAAACTCCCTACTATTACATTTACGAGTACATGTGCTTTACATTATGTCTTAAAAGTTCCTCGACAACTCAGATGTTTTCTGTGAAAATGAACTGAAACTTCCGAATTTGCACAAATGTTCAAACGCCATTTTCTCAAATTGCTTCTTCAAACTTTTCGTACGAATGCTATTTGCATTCTTTAAGTTAACATAAAATTAATTTGGCTGTATTTTTTTTATTTTTCAAAAAATTAATAAATGTATTTTTAAGTGTCTCTCACGCCATTAATATCACATTTCCAGACATTTTATACATTATTACATTTGTGAGTAGAAGTGCTTTAAATGTCACCAAATGAAGTTGTTCGAAAACTCGAAAGATTCTTGTGAAAATTCCGAAGCTTCCCTTTTCGCATTTACAGTAACGCTTAAACGCCATTTTCTTAAGAGCGGCTCCAAATTTATCAATGAAAATTCCTATATAGGACGAAGTTTTACTCTTCTTTAATATCCTAAAAGTAATATTTCGTATCTACCATTAAGAAGCTGAAAATGAGAAAAGTTCAAAAAATGTATTTTGGGCGGCGATAGATGTCAGCAAGATGTCAGAAGATGGGGAAAGATGGTAAAATTGGCCCAGACCAAAGATATTAGATTACTATGAGAAAGTATGTGCAATTTGTCCTAAAGTACGAAAACGTTTTAAAAATTCGATTCGACTGTTTTACTTGGAAGAGGGGATTAACCAGGTGAATTCTATCAAGGTGACAAACGCCGTTTGAAATGATGAATCGAATCGTAGGATAAAAGAGCTCTTGCGTTATCTCCGCTTGTTTTTTCCGGTAGTGAAATGGTAATGGAAGATCTTAGAAGTAAAATATATCTAAAATACGATGTGAGGAGATGGAATATGGGTGATATTTACGCAATTAGTTCGATTTTTACTTTTTGAAATCAGCACCAAAGCGGGATCGGTGTTTTCAGTGATACCTCAGACATTCTTATGATGGTATTCGAAGGAAGATGGAATATGTGAATAAGGTAATAGTATTATACTACTATTAAAGATGATACGAGACCGTTTACCCCTATTACAGCATCACTAGTTTCATATGTGGGGAAAAAATATCTTGAGATGCGAAGTGACGGAAGCATCAACGAAGTGACGGGGTGTCTGGCTTGCTGCCCCCGAAAGTTCAGCCTTCTTGCCCGTCGCCGCGCCGCGGCGGCCGCCGCCCGGCTCGCCTGTGCCGGCTTGACCGCGCCGCCGGCCAACAATGAATGCCGGGATGTCCCGGCGGCGTGGAAGGGGAATGGGGAGTGGGGTGAGGTGTTTTTCGAAATTTGACTTACCGTCGCTCCTATTTATCCGATTTGCATGTTTGACACGGCGTTGGATTCTGGAAGCGTGTCGCCATCGCGCTATAAGCCCACATTTTTGAAATTGTTCCCGGAAGTACGAGAAAAATTTTAAAAATCGAGTTTCTGCTAGTTTTTTTGGAAAAAAGGGCTTCGTAGCGTAAATTCTATTATAAACAGGAGTCAAATGCCGTTTACAGAATCGAAATCGGACCATTTGTTCAGACGTTATCGGTAAAGTAAATTCCTGCTGATGGTGCTGCGATCTATTGAATTTTCCTACAAGTTTTTTTCGGTACATTTAGCCTTAAAACCCAATCGTGGTCGCTAATGACCTAGATGTTGATGCACCCTTAAATAACAAAAACCAAAACAGAAGATCCTAAAATCGGCAATGATGTACTACTAACTTGTTGAAACGCAAAACTCGATAGGCCGACTAGAATTATTTGCCGCCAAAGCTTCTTTCCTTGACTTGCGTTGAAGCGTCTGCCCCGCGAGAGGAAGTGAAGCGTCGCCGTCGCCGTCGCCGTCGCCCGCGCGCCCGAGTGCAAAGCGCGGAGCTCGCCAGAGGATCGGTGGAGGGGGAGGGGGCGTCTTCGATGGCGCCGTTGGCAAACGCAATGTGGGAGCGTCAATATTAGCTGTTCACAGCACTGGCGGGCGGCCACGCGGCGGCGACAACATGCGACGAGGACTTCAGCCCAATTGCCTCGCGACCCACGCCCCACCACGCCACACACCACACCACACCACGCCCCGCCCCCGCATTGCTCCGCCACGCCACGCCACGCCAGTCTACTTCCCCGCCACACCCCAGTCCGCCCCGTCACGCTAAACCCCACCACGCCCCGCTACGTCCCACCATGGCCCCCCCCGCCACCCTCCACCATGCCCCGCCACACCACGGCCCGCCACACCACACCCGCTCTCCAAACTCGCATAACTTCCTTGGTCCCCCACACTCTGCTGTTATGACTTTTTTGAAACAAAGAGAAATTCCATATCATGTTTGTACATAATAATAATAATAATAATAACAATAATAATAATAATAACAACAACAACAATTAAGGCATTATTATTAATGGGAGGAACACTTGCTAAAGCCTGTGTCTCTTCCATCTGAAAATAAAATCTCATCGTCCTCATTTTTATTTTCAACTGATCAGCATTTTCCCAACTTTCTCTTAAGCCATTGTTACGAATCGAATGAACTCATCTTCCCGCAACAGCTATGGATAGTGAATGCCGCGATTGTTTGAACGCCAATAAATTCAGCTTCAGCTGCATTGCCACTCATCAAACGACGCTGTCCGTTGGCTTCTCTCTTGAGGAAATTAAACAAAAATACTTCAAACACAAGAAAATGTCTCCTCATTTTTACTTTCATCAGCATTTTCCCAGCTTTCTCTTACGCCATTGTTACAAATCTACTCAACTCGTCTTCCCGCAACAGCGTAGGCACACGTGAATGCCTCGATCGTTTTGAACGCCAATAAATTCAGCTGCAGCTGTGTTGCCACTCACCACATGTCGCTGGCCATTGTCTTCTCTCTTGAGGTAATATAAATAAGAACCCTTCAAACACAAGGAAAAATATTTTATTCGTGAATTCATGTAATCAGAGCCAATCGTCAAATGTTACCTACTCCACTTCCGCAGTATCTTTTTCTTACTTGAAAACCACCGATTAATTTTTCGTGAAATACCTTCCCCAGGGTTTTGCCAAACTTCCGATATCCTCAAGTCGCTACTGTCGGGGTTTTATAACCAGAATCCCACGCTAATATCCCCGGCCTACATTCACGAGTCCATTTATTAGCGACCTGTATCCAGTCTCTTTCCCAACAAAACCGCGTCCATGGTAACCAAGACTACATACCTCAATTGTGTCTTTTCACTCAACTAAAGTTCACTCAACTAAAAAATATATATTTTCATTTCATAACATCCATCATTTGAAAAAAGTTCAAACTCGATGTATTTGCAATTGTCTTTTTAAAGAGCTTTTATTGTCCTATATATGTAAATGTTATACATTAAATTAAATAAAAATATCTCTACAAGACAGATACGATGCAAAATCATATTCAAAGGTTTTTATCAATTGTTTATCAAAATGAAACAAAATTTAGAATTTTGCATTGTGTATACTTCATTCACATTTTTTGTTCTTTGTCCCCGAGGGCATCCAAAATTGCTGCATCGCAACATATTTTGTTGTTTAAATTTACACAAGTTTTAATAACATTTTATTTATTTCACAATTTGCATTTTATTTTATAATCTATATTACATGCCTCCATGTTTTAAACAACTTTTCAAAATTATCAATTTAATTTTTTCAATCTATTACAAATGTAGTACCACTGCCGTACCTACATCATGCATTTAAATGTGTGTCGTGTTACCGATACCCAACTTCATTTCGTTGCTGTTGGTATTGCGGTTAGGCGTTGTTTTCATTTATTGATTATTTCGTGTTTCCGTCAGCTTCCGTGGTCATTAGTCCCGTAAGGGTAGTGCATGTTTATCAGGGGATGTGGCGGTGTTCTGCACCAGTTGGAAGGCGTGATCCGTCGCCTGTCTACACCAGGGTTGCCAGATGCAACAACGTGCATTATGGAGTGGCGTGCATAAAAGTATGGTACAATGGAAATGTACAAAATTATGGTATAATTATGGTACATTTTGTAGATTTATATGCTTTTATATGATTTTACACTATAATAATATTTTACACTAATCAAATATATTATTAGA
This sequence comes from Acheta domesticus, assembly GCA_031308135.1. NCBI lineage: Eukaryota > Metazoa > Arthropoda > Insecta > Orthoptera > Gryllidae > Acheta > Acheta domesticus. The sequence continues at coordinate 855,749 of JAHLJT010009355.1, read as the reverse complement.
TGAAAAAGACTGAGAATACACTTTTATCTCGCTCCAACTGAATCTTACTAACGAGAAAATAAACGATAGATTATTTTTTGTCTGAGAAAAATATTAGTTTCCTAATAGACCATTAGTATAAAATCAGTAACATTTCACATTTTTTGATCTTTAAAAAAACTATGGTACAATTATGATATTATGGTTCATTTATTTTTTGGGATGAAAATTATGGTACGATTCCATAATTATGGTACGATCTGGCAACCCTGGTCTGCACCTTGGTTTTTTGGGGTTAGCCCGAACCAGGTATCTCCCCCGAGCGGGGCACCTCCCGGACGGCTCAAGCTCAGAGCTCCCGCCCGTTCGCCAGGCATGTGTGGTACTCTCGCGCTTGTAAGAGAGAGTATGTGTGTACGGAGAGAAGAGAGGTCAAGGAAGAGATAGGATAAATCACGCGCGGTCCGTGGCCCGTTTGTTAGAGTACTGCTCCCGCATTCACCTGGTGTTGATAGGAGACACCACGGAAAACTACCGATGAGGGCAGCCGGCCGCTAGAATGCTCCTCCACACAGGCTGAATTCGACCGATGTAACTAGTGTCGAAAACCCCACCACCGTCGAGACTCAAACTCCAAGAGCTCCCGGTCAGAGGGACTGCAGTGGCACGATTTAATGCCCTGAGCCACCTCATCCAGTGGGTCGTACGAGAAAATACTTAAAGGAAGGTTTCTAACTAATCACAAAAGTCTCCATGATGTGTCTCTACTGCAGGAGCTGCAATAGTGATGTGGTGACACACAGGGCTCTAAGCGCAGGGTTTCCGCAGCCACAACCAGGGCCTTTCAACTACCGTGGAACGTGGTGGAGACCATTGCAGTGGCGCGCTCTCCTGCATCACCTTCTTACAGGAACTCAAATACGAACTGCTCCCTATGGTACTTCAAACTTGCGTGGCCGCTGCGTGGGTTCGCGAGACGCAAGCAGGCGCGTCATGTTACAAAACATACCGTCGATGTTTGCGCTTTCTTCAGTGGTTTCTTATATGTATATATTATGAATAATAGAACATTCAGAAAAACACTTTTTGTATTTCTCATAAATTATCCATTTTTTATGTGCGGAAGTTGGCGAGCCTACCCTGCAGCTGTACCCGGGCCACTAGCGCCTCCTACAGTAGCACCTCAAGCTTTGTCTCCGGTTTTGATGGAGAGTTGCGAGGCCCTGGCCACACCCAACCTGAATCCGCGCTTCATGGCGACGCGACGCCATCTCCCGTGTTGCATCTCCAACAAAGTTAGTCCCCCACCGGCGTCGGCGCAGGCGCAGCCGCTCCCTCCCGCTAGAGCGCGCGGCGAGAGTAATCTTTTTTCCGATGCCCCCTCGCCCACACGCGCGTACTTGCGTTCCATGTTTAGCACGGAGAAAGGATGAGACCATACCTTAGATCAGCTCCTGCAGGTAAATTCTTACTAGGGATTTCTATTTGTGTTGTACACGTTTCTAAATTAAAGGAAGTCGTAAACCTAGTATAAATGCCTGGCTCGTCTAGCTAGTTTTGGATGGTGAAGGGTGAGGATCATGTCCTAGATCAGCTCCTGTAGATAAATTCTTACTAGGGATTTCTATTTGTTGTACATGTTTGTAAAGTTAACGTAAGTGATAAACCTATCATAAATGCCTGGCTCATGTATCTAGTGTTGGATGGTGAAGGCTGAGGATCATGTTCTGTGTCCTAGATCAGCTCCTGCAGATAAATTCTTATTAGAGATTTCTATTTGTGTTGTAAACGTTTGTAAAGTTAAAGGAAGTCTTAAATGCCTTGCTCATCTATCGAGGGTCGAGGACGAAGTTACATAACTTCATTCAAGCGAATGTATCTGCCTCCTGCAATAATAGACACCTTCCCGGACACGAGTGTTGCCTTCCCTGCGTGACGTCCTGTGCTCCAGAGGGAGACCTCGCGGCTCCAACGCAGTCGCCGGCAGCGGCTCCCTGCGCGCATGTGTACATTGGATTTCAATCTTCCCTCATTTTATTAATCCCCACATCAAACGCGCCCCCCCTTCCCGCAGCGCCCTTGAGGGCAAGGCAGGCCCTTCCTCGCGACGCAGGGAGCGACCCCCCTCTGCTTGCTCCCCAGGTAGAAATAGGGCTGACGGCTGTGCTTGGGGGACAGCTTCATCTTGTCGCTTCATTTGGTCGTGAAGGAGCTGCAATCGCTGACGATATGAGGGGAACAATTCAGAACTGTAGAAAGTTAAGATGAAAGTTACCTCGCATCTCAACAACCGTACAAGATCTCAAACAAGTTAGAGTGAATTTCGCTTACTATCAGGTTTTTGATAGCCACTTATTTACGTAGGTTATTGTTTAATAAGGTCCGTTTGTGAATGAGAGTGATTTTTTTTTTTTTTAATTTTTTATTTTCTTGAAGAAAGTACATAGTTCAGTAAATATAACTATACATATGTATTTACAGACTTACTTGCTAAACTTAAATATAAACTTACATGCTATTACAAGGGGAGGATATCCCATTTTGGGTCCTCAGTCTGGATCTAAATCTGCAAATTTTTTTAGAAATATATGGTATGGATATTTGTTTTTTATTCGTGTTTGGGAATTGGGGGTTTGGGCCAGTTTGAAAGGTGAAAGGGCTGGGATTTGAGGAAGATTATAATAAAAATTGGTCGCTAGATTTGTAATGTATTTGTCCATAGGTTCTAGGTTAAATTCATTGTGGAGTTGGTTATTGGTTATGTACCAAGGGGCATGAGCAACTATTCTTAAGAATTTATTTTGAAAGACTTGGAGCTTTTGGATGTTAGTTTTGGCAGAGTTGATCCAAATTGGGCAGGCGTACAGCATTAACGGTCTTAAAATGGTCTTGTAAATTGCTATGGCTGGTTTGTGCTGGATTGGGCTGTTTCTATAAATTAGTGGTCGCAGCTGTGATAATTTTATTTTGGCTTGGGTCACTTTGGCATTTATATGTTTTCCCCAATTTAACTTCGTATCTAGGTATAAACCTAAATATTTTACAGGTTTATTAGGGGGGTACCATTCTATTGGATTGTTATTTAGCGTGAGAGGAAGTGGGGGAGAGTAGGGTCGTAATGTAAATATTTTTGCGGCGGTTTGCTAGGATTTAATTTAATTTTAAGTTTAGCAGCCCAGCTGTCTAACATGTTTAGGTAAAGTTGAATATGAATTCTTAAATCGGGGAGGGCTGTACCGGAGGAAAATATGGCAGTGTCGTCGGCAAATTGCGCAACCGTGATTTTATTTAGTGTAGGTAGGTCAGCAACATATAGATTGAACAGAGTGGGTGATAACGGAGAGCCTTGAGGAAGTCCAGCTTTTATTGTTCTGGGATTGGAGATATGATCGTTGACATTGACTGAAAAAGTTCTATTGTTTAGGAAATTAATTATTATTGATTTTAAGTATTGTGGAGTGCCTATTTGAATTAGTTTATATAAGAGAGCTTGGTGCCATGTTCGGTCAAAAGCTTGTGTGATATCAACAAATATGGCAATGGTGTGATGTTTTTTTTGAAAAGCGGTATAAATCAGCTCTGAGATCCTTAATAACTGATGTTGGGTGGAAATTCTTTCAGTAAAACCGAACTGTTCCCTGGGTATGGCATTGATTGCATGAAGATGTTTTTTAGTCTTTTTAATATGATTTTTTTCGAATATTTTGGAAAAGGTTGTTAGTAAACTAATTGGGCGGTAGCTCTCAGGAATTGTTGGGGTTTTGTTTGGCTTTACAATGGGGATGATGGTTGCGTGTTTCCATTTATGAGGGAAATAACCTATTCTGAAACATGAATTGAATATATTGTTTAAAAACGCTATTGCTGATGGTGGAAGTTTTTTTAGAGTTATGTTATTGATATTGTCGTGACCTGGGGCTTTTTTAATAGGAAGATCCGTGATAATTTTTGAAATTTCTTTAGGAGATGAATAATCAATTTTCTGATACGGACCGAAGAAGTTTAATTTTGTGGTCTGTATCATTTTATTATGTACCGGATGGGCAGTCAAGTTTTCGCAGAAAGTGCTCTCGAAATGTGTTGCAAGCGCTTCTGCTTTCTGAATTGACGATAAAGCTTTACCTGAAGTTGTGTTTAAAGGAGGGATTGAGTTTTTTTTCTTTAGGATCTTTTTAGTGAATTGCCATAATGTATTGTTGCTGGTGTTAAGTGATTGTATCAAGTTAACATACTGCTCATTATTATAATTTTTGATAAGGCGTTTTACCACGTTGGTGATTATATTTAGTTCTTTCTTTAATTCTTGTGTTCTTAAGTTCGCCCAGAGTCTTTTTGTTCTGTTTTTACGGTTATTGCATTTAAGATGCCTGCTGGTAATTTTTTCAGGGGTTTGTGAGTTTTATTCTGAGTGGTAGTTAATTCAGAGTTTTGCATGGTAACATGGATGAGGTCCGTTAGAAAATTAACGGATTGATCTATTTCATGGGGGGTAAATGAGAGTGATATTGACGCACGATCGCCGTAGTGTGCACGAGTTTCTGATTCCAACATACTTTGCGCCCCTTTTGACACTTTTCCCAGCCGTATGGTATGTCTGTGAGCCGACCTGTAGAACTTTAAAATGTTTAAGAAAATGGATTACAAAAGTGTTACGAGAAAAAACTTCAGCTGTTTAAACAGTACATACTTTCTCGCCTTTAGTAATGGCTGCGTCATACAATTCTACGAAAGTTTCTCTCCTTATTAACACATGTCATCTTTTTTTGTAAAACTAATTACAAGTTATAGAACATTAGGTGTGAAAACTAATAATTTTCAAACAAATATGAACACAAATTCGACAATTAATAGTGCATTTTACACAGCTAATTCATGTTCCAACAATGAGACAATTCACAGAAATTCACACATACATACGTAATGCATACGAGGAGAAAAGTTGAAGAAAAAAGTGGTGCTGTTTTTCTGAAAAAAATTGTTTAAAAAATTCCAAATGACCTGTATATTTCAAGCAAATTATGCGAAAATGCTCAAAAAACCGTATATTACATTTCTGTCACAAAATCTGTCACTAAAGAACGTATTTCATTAACAAGACATATATGTTTTTAACAATAAAATAGCAGTAATAATAATATTTTTTAAAGTGTATGATCTAAAAGTAAGAAACGAATTTAAATTATTTATAAAAAAAATATTTCGGGAAACGAGAGTGAATTCCATAACTTAGCCCCGCAGCCTGCAGATTGGAAAGGAAATGCCTGCACCGTCTGAAGGAGTGGGATTTTCCCGGCGGAGGCAAGCTGTTTACCTGAGGGTGAATTCTATGACCCTCCCCCTAGCCGAAACGGAAGGAGCGGATCAGGCACCAAGTGCCTTTACAGTATTCATTCATACACTAATATTTCTAAGACGCTCCAATGAACCTGTAAAGGACTGCTTCAGAAAAAGAAGAAAGGAATATTCAATTGCTCAGCACATATCATAATTTAGAAAGTACAACAAGAAATTCGAAGTATAAGTTTAAAAAATCGCTTTACAGAAATGAACTCAAAAGCTAATTGAAGACCATGTTGCACATGAAAACAAAATATCTGCGTTACACATATCAGATATTTTTATTTTCTCGCATTAATACGTACATAGTAAAGACAAATTATTGTGACGGGGCAGCGTAAATCGGCGATTTTTTCAACAGAAATACTCTTGTGACCGTCCAGACCACGAGTTTAAAGAGAAAGGCATGCGCCTGCGTGTTTGGCGTCGAAAGAAAATTGTATTGACAAGAACAGTGAATTCCTGGTAAACTGTTTAAAAGTGAAATAAGCTTGCCAAATGAAGTATACATTCAGATAGATTTTATAATACACTTTCCTTGTTTTAGTTTCACAACAAATATGCTCCAGAAATGTACACAGTTTTTCTTGCTGTTGTAAATAAATATTAATAAACTAATAATTCCAGATTAATAGAACAAATGTTTGTTGTTGTTACTATTACTATTATTATTAAAATTATTCTTCTAATTCACAGACAGACGGACGGACGGACGTATTGAAAAAAAAATACTTTTTCGGTATCAGGAAGGTCCAAAACCTCTATTTCCGTTTAGATCTCGAAATTGATATTCCGCAGCATCATTTTCTGTATTCTACGTATAATACTCCGTATACACATATATACGTATTCAAGGATGTAAAAAACATATTAAGAAACCGCAATTCGTGAAATCTCACTATAAGACATGTTAGAGAAAGTAAATTACTACATATTGTAATAGGATTTGTCCACTTTTTCCGAATCACAATACGAGTTTTTGTGTCGAAAAATTCCCGTTTTTTGGGGGGCGGAATTACATAACTTTCTTTATATTACGCATTTTAAATTGGATAGTTTACTTGGTAAGTTCTCTTCGTGAAGTACGCATAGAAAATAATACTCGGTAGATGTATTAGATTTCCAATTACAGGATCTCCGTTTCATCATTGTACACAACGTTTTCTTCTTCTTTTATTAAGGTTAACACCTGTTTTTCTTCATACAATACTTTACCGTCAGGATGATTCAGGAGATGTGGAAATCCAACGTACACAACGTAATGTTTGAAATTAATAAACTTTTATTTAAATAAGAGTGTTTCTGCGGAAAATTCTACGTTTTCCGGTGCACGATTGCATAACTTTCTCTACTTACGATGAACTTCGTAAGGAGAACAAAACAAAACCAACGAATGAATCCTTCATCGCATGCCAGAATCTTCGAGATATCTGGAAATTACAAAGTTTATTTAATGTTTCCAACGGCAGTCTCGATTTGCAATTATTGGACATTTTAGACCAGTAACTGAACATCAACGACCATAAATAATTTTAGTTATACCAAAACCATTGGCGAAGTATCTACGAGTATAATTCCATTTGCAAAGCTTTGGTAATACCTGCCCCAGGCAAAAATAGCCAAGACCCGCCGGGTATTTAACTCTCGGGCAGGCTTTGGAAAAAACAGCAAGACTGTTAGAGCCGGACGCTATAAGGGGAAGGGGAGGCTCGCCGCCCTCATGACTAATAAATTAGTAACCAAATAGTTAAAAATTATATTTTTGGGTGCAGATGAATGGTAAGAAAATTAGTTTTGCGGTAATAAATTAGTAATAAAATAGTTAAAAATTATGGCACTAGTTTGATTTGATTCTGCTATGGTGGGCGGGCCAGCTTGATATCAAGCTGGCCCGCCACCCCCTGTTTCGGGGTGAAGACGAGTGGTAAAAAATTAGTTTTGCGGTAATAAATTAGTAATAAAATAGTTAAAAATTATGGCACTAGTTTGGTTTGATTCTGCTATGGTGGGCGGGCCAGCTTGATATCAAGCTGGCCCGCCACCCCCTGTTTCGGGGTGAAGACGGGTGGTAAAAAAATTAGTTTTGCGGTAATAAATTAGTAATAAAATAGTTAAAAATTATGGCACTAGTTTGGTTTGATTCTGCTATGGTGGGCGGGCCAGCTTGATATCAAGCTGGCCCGCCACCCGTTTTTTGGGTGAAAATGAGTAGTAAAAAATCGGGTTTGCGGTAATAAATTAGTAATAAAATAGTTAGAAATTCTGGTACTAGGTTGGTTTGATTCTGCTATGGTGGGCGGGCCATCTTGATGGACCTAGATTCTATATTGGAACAAAATTTAAACAAATTTAAACTAATTCAAATTATTTCAAAACTTAACTTTAAAAAACCTAAATAAATCTGTACACATTATAAACCTTACAAGCTCACCTACATTAAATTTCAAACAATATTTTGAAGTTATTAAATGTCGATTCTCATTAAATTTTCTCAAGATATAAATAGAATTCTGTCAATATGTCCCGACTTGATTGCAAGCGACAATGTTTGAGTAAAATAACTTCGTAATTGACAATATGGAGGGAGCGGGTTGCGACCCTTCCTGGCTGCTCCCCCAGGTGGAAAGATGGCTGACAGCTGCGCGCCTTCGAAAGTGCTTCGGGGGACAGCTTCATCTTGTCGCTTCATTTGGTCGTGAAGGGGCTACAATCGCTGCCGGGAACAATTCTGTAGCTGCAGGAGGTTGTCCGTTGAGATGAAAATTACCTAGTATCTTCAGAACCTCACAAGATCTCAAGCAAGTTAGACTAAACTAGCAAAATATCTGGCGTTGCCCGGATTATTTCATATTCAATCCTTGTGCAAAAGAAAACATGTGTCTTGTTCTGTAACTGTTTCTCTCTGTCTCTGTCTCTCACTGTACATCTGTCTCTTTGTCTGTCTCTGTCCTGTCTCTCTGACCCTCTCTATCTCTTTTGTTTCTCTCCGTCACTCTTGTCTCTGTGTCTGTCTCCGTCATTCTGTCACCCTCCATCTCTCTCCGTCTCTATCAGAGTTCAAACTCTGCTATCAGAGTTTTTTGAAACAAATTTATTTTATACGAGTCATATTCTGTTGCACTGACATAACGCAAAACTATGTACCAACTCGATTGCAAACGACAAAGTTAGAATAAAAGTATTTCCTGATTGACAATGGACTGACTTGAGGGTGCATTGACCTTTTCGACAGAAACTATTAATCATAACCTATAAACTTATCGAGACTTGTCACAGAGTTGAGATGAAAATTACCTAGTATCTGCAGAACCATACAAGATCTCAAACAAGTTAGAGTGAATTACTGTTGCTATCACAGGATTATGTATTTTATACGAGTTATGTTCCGTTGCATTGACATAACTATGTACCGAAAATGACCAAACTATGTACCAACTCGTTTGCAAACGACAAATTTCGAGTGGAAGTACTTCGTGGTTGACATTGATTGTCTTCAGAGTGCCTTGAGATTTTCGACGAAAACTATTAATCATATTATTGTTTATTTAGCACGCATTAGCGACCGTGCAATATGATGGCCGACACAGATACTTTTAATATATCGGGGAAAATATTTAATTTTAAATTATCGCAATGTTGAAACTAAATAAAACATTGTATTATTTATGGAATGTAAGTGCTTTTAGTGTCTCAGCTGGTTAAAAAAATTTATTTCACCGCTCCTCAATTAAAAGGTCACTTAGATTTCTCGTGTACTAAAATACTATTATACATTTCCCTTTCGATTCTAGCAATGGCTGAAATATTATCGTCACTGACTCCCCAAGAGATTAAAAATGTTCGCCCCCAGGCATCACTTATATTATGCTTCTCTGCTTTAAGACAAAAAAAACAAAGAAAAATTGAAGTTATCTTACAAAATTCTCTAAATATATTAACGCCAGTAAATTTCTCTCTTCTCTAGTATAATTAGTACGTCAGATACGTCAAATTTTATTAATATTAGGCCATATGTTCAGTTTTTGGTTTTAAATGTACCAAATAATATAAACTAATATAACAAAGTTTCAAATATTTGATAACACGAATAGCCATCTACTTGTGTATTACATTTGCATGTTAGGAATTAATACAAACAGCGTTACATATTTTAACGTGAAATGCCATAAAAGTTGCCATTTGTTGTGAAAACTACATTGTAACGCTACTTCATTATGAAGTTGAGAGAATAACCGTTATATACAAAAACTACACATCTGAAAACCATTTTCACATCAATCGGCGAATTTATACGCACCCCCGCCCCGGCTGCGTTATTTTATTCATACCACTCCCGGGGAGTTTGATCTATTCATCATACGGCCCGTGTGGCGGCGCTCGGCAGACCGCGGGCAGTGGGGTAGAATAAAGTTCAAAATCATATCACACAAGGAGACGGCGGCTGGAAACTCGCGCGCAGTTTCAAATAGGTTCAAATGGCGAAGTGCCGGAGCGCGCCTGGAGGCGAGAAGGCAGCCGGCGCACGGTGCGACCTCGCGGCCAAAACCAAAACCTCAAATGGCTCAAACGGATTCAATTACCACGTTCTACCTAGAGGTGTTCCAGGACGCTAATTTCAAGTATACTGATATTAATACACATCCCAAATTTTGTAATATATATATATATATATATATATATATATATATATATATATATATATACACACATACATACATACATTAACGCAAAATTTCAGACCGAATGCTTCGTTTCATTCCAGTAATACAAGTTGTCGCTACGAGATATACAGGCTCATACGAAATTTTTCGTAAAACATGAATCAGCAGCGCAACGAAGACAAATTTTCCTCTAATTGAATGAATGTTAAATAAGATAAATTTCTCAATAAATTTTCGGGTGTTATATTGTGTTAATGTAACTTTTATGCTAGTTATATTTTATACCCGATTAGTTTGAATACACATTATTTTAATCTACATTAAATTACCATAATTTTTGCTTTACTTACCACCAATAGGGACATCAATGATTGAACAATATAGTAACACATATTTTAGAGCACGTTTTTATAATTATTAGAAACCACAGCCTACTATGTTCTCTGACACCACAACAGCGCTGACCGCTTATTCCAACTTCAAGATTCCACAACGCCCGGCAGGGACAGAGATTAGGCTTCATACTTTCAGAACAGATGTAAGAAACATTCCTCTTTCGAGTAGGATGGTCAGAAGTTGTGAAAATAAACGTTCATTTTCGAGGTTTTGGCCACGAGTTTGCCCCGTGGTCGCATCGTGCGGCGGGCGGTCGGCGGTCGGGCGGGTCGGGCGACGGGGAATCTGGCGGAGAGAGCCCTGAACAGCCGGAGCGGGAGCGCAGGGCTCAGAGGAAGCAGTTTTCCATGGGCGGCCGGAGCTATTATGTTAGTCCGCTCAACGAGAAGTTGCAAACTCGAATATGGCCTAGGATGGGGGGAGGAGAAGGTGGGATGTATTACGAACGACGAAACTCTTCCTGGTGTTCCGCTGTGCAGGTTATTGGGGCTAGAAAATTGAATCCTAACCGTTAACTGGTGACGTGCCTTCAAACTTCTCTTACCGGTGACGTGCGGTCTGTGAGACCCTAAAGTTTTAGGCAGATTATTTTCGGTGTTCTACATCATGTTCACGTGACAATTTTTTTTCACGTTCACAATGCTATAATAAACAAGAAAATAAAAGGATTTATTGTTAATACGTAAAATTAAAATATAATTATTTATTTCACGCCAAGTACATTTCTGGTTAAAATTTGTTGCATATTGTTTCTTCACTATTAATTATCGAAAAACCTCGTAGAGTTGCTTGAAATATTATTCACTACATTAAAAAACCTTTATTTGAATGCCATAATGCATTGTTGCACGAAAATTATCCATTAATAAAAAATTTACAATGCACATTCACTGTGGGAAGAAAAGTCCCATTGCTGGTGATATGAGGTCTGCCAGACCGCTCTAAAATTTCAACTGGCCCTCAAAGGAGAACGTCTGTTATTGGATCCGTTGCCCCGCATGTGAGTAGTTAAGAAACAGATAGGAAAGTACTGTAAAGAAAAACTTATTGCAATGTACCAGAAAAGAGGGCTACACATTTATTATTCCTCAGCGGTCTCAGAGACCGCACGTCATCAGTGTAGGGCTGAGCATGCCGTGTAGAATTAACGGAAGGTAAAGCCAGAAACAATTCTTTCAACTATCGATTGTTTTCGCTGGCTTGCTTTGTCAGTCACGGAGAACAAGCGCCCTGCTTGTCTGCCTGTGGTATCTACTACTAGCTTCAAAAAGTTCCCTGAATATTTAACTGTTATTTTAATATGTATTTCTTAGCCAATTTTTCTTCATTAGATGTTGGTAACGTTCATGAAGTCACTTCAGTAGTATGTCCATGTTCGTAGGGATTATTGTGTTTCCAGAGCAACTAGTTTTTTTGTTGTTCATGTGTATTTGATAATGACGGCCACGGAGATCTGCTCTAACATAACACTTTGTGTTATATTACACAAATCTCCGTAAGAATCATTAAGAATGTTCAAGGAGCGTGTGGATATGCAGCAATGAAAAATTAAAACAGGTTTATCTCTGGCATATACATTCCAGTGAAGGTCGCGGTAGCATGAAAGGCGACCTGCGGAGAGGCTGTGAGGAGAAGAATTGTTGTGAGGAGAGACTGAAGAAAGATTGTTGAGGAGATATCGGTAGAGGTCGAAATTTGAGTTTGAAATGTTCACACAATTATTCGCAAGCATTTGAACATACATTACATACCGCAAATGTTCGTTCCAAAAATGTCTCCTGACAACAACGAAACAAGAATAATTCTTATTGGCGATCTGATAGAAATGCTGATCAAAATAGCAATGTTCATAACATAATCCAGGAGATGAAACTTGACGCTATTTGTACGACCCCGTCCCTAAACGAGTCATGCGAGTGGAAATCCAAAACATCTCCTAGGAAAAAGAATTCCTAAGGACACTAGCAGATGCAAAGTTATGCTGGAAGTTTTCTTTGACGAACACAGTCTCGTCCACTATGAGTTTATTCCAGAAAGTCGTACTGTAACAACAGAACTGTATATGGAAATCCTTCATCGCCACACGGAAGCAGTAAGAAGAAAATATCATGAAAAAACGAGGACAAAACTCCTGGTCTGTATTGCACGATAACGCACCATCGACCAGTATTGGTAAAAAATTACGTTTAAAACTTGTAGATCAAATTGAAGAATTCTTCCTGATTGTCAATATATATGTTTGGTAATAAAACGTATCCAATGCAATTTATGACAATCCTTTATTATCCACCATTTACGCAACGTTTCGTAACTTGTTTTGTTACATCATCAGGTTCCTTGAGGGAACTGTTGTTCCATTTCGTGATAAAAGCAAGTTTCAACTGTGAAACCCGCGAGGACACATTGTGAACTTGGCAAGAGCCTCACCCGAAGGTGTTTTACTTGGGAACGACCTCACCGAAGGTGTACACCTTCGGTGAGGTCGTTCCCAAGTAGTTTGTTTCCAGTTTTTTCTCCCATCAAAATCAGGCGAATGCTGAAGCAGTACCCTTACAAACGGGCCACGGACCGCGTGCGATCTTTCCTTCCTCTTCCTTGTCGTATTCTCTTACACACACACACACACACACACACTAACATGCACTACACTACCGCGCACTACACTACCACACATGCCGGGAGACCGGTCGGGAGCTTAGAGCTTGTGTCGGCTGGGGCGGTTCCCCGCTGGTGGGAGATATCTGATTGAAGAAAACCCTGCTAGTCGACGGTAGGTCGGCGCCGCATCTTGCCATTCAGCGGGGAAGACCACCACTATCTCCCGAGAAAAGCATGTATTACACTTACTGGAGACATGGCCCTAATAGGTGACGCGTCCAGAATCACTAACAATCAATCAATTGAAAGTAGCAATCCCGATGTAGTGGTCTCGTCGCCGAGAACGATCGGAACCTTGCGGCCGCTTCGAGTGTACGGCAGCCGTTCTCAAAAGTGCTGGGAGTTGCGAGATGGAACTCAGCTGTGGCTTGGCGGCGGGGGGAAGAGCAATATGTCCTGGGCATCTGTCACGCGTGTGGCATTCAGGACAATTTTCACAAAAGTGCAGCAAAATAAAATCCATCTGGCCGTAACCTGTTTCAATGAGATCACACGAAGCTATTAGAAATCTCTGACTTGTTGAAACCACATCTGCCGGAGAAAGTAAAAGTAAATTCCTTGAAGAAACTAGAAGAAATAATTATGTATAAAATAAACAAGAAACAAAAGTATAATAAATAAAATAAACTGGAATCAGCGCTGTGTTTCAGTGGTATTAATCGTTCAAGTTTCCCATGTTCAGTAATTTAAAATTACCTTTATTAATCTGTGATACATTTTCATGGAAATGCATGAAGAACGAATGTCTTACACAAGAATTTTGATCGCTTATAACCATAGAGTTGCACAGCGATCTAAAATAAATTAAATACAAAATGACAGTCCTAGGGAAAAGTACATTGTAAGTTGAGGGCAGAATATCGGAGCTCACCACTTCTAAAATTGAATAGAACGGGTGGCATTAAATGTATGTCCAGTTCGTTTCCCAACCACTAATCTCATTCAATCAGCACATCGGATCAACTTACTCCTATCTTCGTAGAAATTCCTAAGGATATTCATTTTAACTTAAAAATAATAAAAGAAAATTCTACTAATTGAACTTCACACATTTTTACCCGTGTCTCAATAAAATTTCTGTACTTCAAGCAGAAGCTTGTTGTGAGATTATGAACAGAATAATCTATTTGAACTTCGATTAAGATGCACATCTATAAAATAAATATCTCAATTTGTATGTTTCAGTCCTGTAAATCCGTTCATTTACACAAGAATGTTCTGAATATATTTGAATTTTTATTGTTATAACAGAATTTAAATTATTATTAAATAGGTATTTAAAATGGTTTTACATTGTATATAGTTTCCTTACAATGTCGCAATAGCTCAAATTGATTTGTTTCAGCACAATAAAACCACTCTGAAAAAATAATCCGTAAACGTGCAATAAATTGTTTACAATCTCTCTCTCTACCTTTTGTGTTTACTTTAATTGGGGGAAGTGTATTTTAAATAATTTTAAGGCTTTGAGTCCATCAGTTTTCTAACGCTAGCTAACACTAAAGGTTGGACCACTTTTGTTCAACGTTTCAAATACATCCCACTTGTTTATAATTTTAAAAACTACTTTTTCAATACCAAAACTGCCAGTTACTTGAAAATAAAATACATTTAACATTCATTCAACCTTTGGAAGGACGCTACTAGCGTGAAATCGGAAATTACGACATCACAATTTTCCAAATTTAATTTCTGGGTAATATATCGGGCGATGGAGCGGGCCGTCCCGGAAATGCGCGCAATAACTCTGGTCCTCTATCCGATGATTTTGCCGCGCTTGAACTGTGTGCCTACCCCGTGCAAAGTTTGCTCTAACAACGCGACCGTGCAATCGTTTCCCGTTGACATAGCACGGGCGTGGTAAAAATACGCTGGAGCACGACAAACAACGCAATTTAACAATTTATTTGCATTGCTAGGAGAAATGTTTAGGAGTTTTGCAAGTGCAGTTCTTGCTGGTTTTGAAATGGGAACGCACTTGCATTATGTTTGTCGAACAAGAGGTTGTTACTACTTTGAAAAAAGAGAATGCCGGAAAATGAAAAAATCCACACATAGTTCTGCGAATACAAATAAAGATGATGAAACTTCAACCAGGGGTGCCCAACTTGTAAGGCTCTTAGGCCGACAGTGCGGCCCTTAGGGCCACAATTAAAACCTTTAATATTGTTTCGGGCCATATTAATTCTCATTACTCCGCGATCCACTCCTGCCTTCCCTGAACCAAAACCTATACCTTGGCAAATAATTTATATTACTATTTCAATTAGAATTAAATTGATGCTCAGATTTTCCCTAAAACCTTTTCAAAGCATTAGCTTAATTTTATTATGCACAGAATATTACCAAATCACTGGGTTTTAATGAAGTGCACCAAACTAGTGGTGCTACAGAATTACAGAAACGTTTTCGCACTAGTTAGTCTCCTAATATCTTTGTTCTGAGCTAGCTTATTCCACTTGCCACACACGTCATGCTACTCTTGCTGGAAGAAAATATTATTGGGACAAAGTAAAATAATATGCTCTTAGGGACGAAGTTAAACGACGGAGATTTTCTTTCATGAAATAATCATTTCATACCAGTGTCTCGTCAAGTAGTATTACATAACAAGTGGTTCACATCAGAATATACATTATTTGATTATTTGGTGGCTACAGTGAAACATGGAAATGTATATAACAATGAACAAAGTCCATAAATAAGTGGTTTTGCATTCTTCCCCCATACTTACGTTACCGTTAACAAATATATAAAAACCACAAAAAAATCACTGTTTGCTTTTAACAAACTAAACAGTTGATGTTAATTGAACACTGAGAAAGAGATACGGCACTAAAAATTTAAAAAAATATGTGAAATTCAAACTATTCAAATATACCAAACTCCTAATGAAAAGTTCAATTCATATTTTTTGTACTCCCATTCTATAATCCTGTCATTTCATGGCTGCAACCAGCTGCATAATGATACTTATTTCGACACAGTTTTCATTATGATATTGGTTCTTGACCAATCACAGACAAGTTTACAAACCAAGTATGGGCATTTAATTAGTCATTGGGAATCGTTCTAGTAAATAATTTCGTTCAATTGTGTACATTAAACTTACATTTGATATTATATTATGCTTGTTAGTTTTAATTTATTTCATTATTACTAATTTTAATCGTGGAATATTATTTAAAATAAATTGGAACGTAATTTCACTTTGATCCTATTTGACTAGCGCAGTACTTTCTCGCAGGCGGACTGGTGGCCAGAGCCATCTGCGGCAGCCTGCAAGGGTTATGTTAGGTAGCGTCTGCTAGGTGGCCGTAGGCAAATCCTTTATGTCAATGACCTCGAAACGATTCAATGAAAAAATTTAACGTATAAATTTTTTTTTAAAGAGTACCATATGAAACTCGATGTGATGGTACTCGCTCGTATCGTAATATCACACTCGTGAATTAATACCTATCATTACATCATCGTTTCATAATGTACTATTATAAAAGAATTCACAAAAAGATGCTAATCATCGCATTTCGTTCTGATTTGTAAAAAAACCTCGCGGACATAAACTGAAATCTGTTAACTGCGTCTTCCGAAAGAAAAGCGCGAGTAACGACGAAGCCAAACAACGCTCGCCGCGCGGCGTCTTCCTTTGATCCGTCTACACGCCGTCTAAACATCGGCCCTGTGTGGCGCGAAGGGACGAGGGAATGAGACAGTGCAGTGCCTCTTGATTTCCTCTGGGTCTTTCCCCACACGCTCGATAAACGCTGGTGCACGCGAACATTCACGCTCAGCGAGGTCTACATTTACAATAAGATGGTCTGCGAAGTAGAAATGCCAACAATAAATACTTGTTTTTTGTAACAGTCCTGTTATATCTTTGAGACTGACCGGATGAGACATGGTGTCAATAACATGTCAAGATAGCTAAAGGACTTAGAACAATGCAGTCGGTTTCTCAATTTTTTGAAGGGCATTAACCTGTATAGTAATTGATCAGAAAAATGTATAAACTGGTTAATAATGTTATATGAATGTTCCCATTTTGAGTGACGTAACATTACACGTAAATTAAAGTATATATTAATGAAATATTAATTTTATTGTGTAGATGTCGTTAATAACCATTTGTAGTTAATGCGACATAGAATAAAATAAATAAATAAATAAAGTCATGTTATATCGATATGAATATAACGCAATTAACTGACGCACAAAAAGCTACTTCAGACGGCAGGTGCTGGAGGATTTTAATAGATCGCCATTCGTTAAGAACAATCGAAGTAAATAGATTTTATCTAACATTTGTTATGTGTTCCCATTGACAGAACAGGTATTTCTTAATTCTATGAAATGTTCTTAACATTTGGTTTTACGACAACGATTGAACGAATTACTCGATTACGATTTCTTATCCAAAAGTTTTTCAGTAGAACTGTTTGTTATTAAATTGTTGTTCCTATGACTTGCAATGCATAGAAGACGTTTATTGGATAATAACAAATTACTTAATATAGAACTATAACATCAGTAAAATATAAATAGACGATGTGGATCAGAGAATTTCTATTGAAGTTCCAAAAGACTGTTTTCTCGGGTCTGTGGTGCACAAATATGATTTATTCTGTTCAATATTATTTAAACTCGGTAGTAAGAAGGGAATACGATTGCCGACCTGAGTGGCTGAGATGGGTGTCACGTTCTGAAGAGTTGCGGGTTCAAGTCCCCGCCGTGGGAATGATTCTCTCTTGTCTTTCACGAATGTCTGTTGTGGCGGAAAGCCTTGAGAGTCTGCTGACCACAGACCGAGGAGGGCGCAATTGTGTGTCTAGTGTTATGGTTAATTGTGTCCCCATGAGGGACATATTGGTTACCGGGCGCGGGTAGTCGAAATGAAGGTGAAGCTGAAAAAAGGCCCAGGGTAAAAAAATAACTGAAACATAAATAGATATAATATTACGTGTCTCGGTACAATTACAATTACGAAGATTTTTTTTCGATGAAATGTGCTTATCAAAAACATATCTTAAAATAAGGTCACGTTCAATTGTTCAAAACCATGAGTATTTTTTGTGTCATTTGGCTTCAAATATAGTCGCCCGCTTCGACTTTTCTGCGCTTTCTCAACCTAATGTGAGAGGTGCTTGGAGATGCTTGAATGTTACGTACGTTAGAATTTGTGTATTATTTCATATTGTTCGTTTCTTCGATTCTTACATTCGAGCTTTTGTTATACGTTTACAAATTAATATTTTAGATATTATCAATACTTATTTGATAATCTATATTTTTTGTCCGTGTTGTAAGGAATGTGTTTGTACTCTCAATGTATAGATGTATTTTCTTTCAAGCTATCCACATGGAGAGCTTTTAGCATTACATGTTCAGACAAGGAGTAAGGTATAGTTTGAGTTAAAATGACCATATTTAGAGAATATTATAATACTGTCGTATTTAATAAGTTCTATTAGATATTTTTCAATGTATTTGCATTTATTTAAGCAAGCAACAACTTGCAAGCAATAAGCTTTCAGCTATAAGCAAGCAGATTTCAAACATCCGGTTATTTATGTAAAAAATGAAATGATAAATAACGTAATATAATAATCGTAAACATATAATGTGCTTAAAGTTGGTTTTTATTCCATTGGATTTGCAACGTTGGAAACTTACCTACTTAAAAACTTAATGAACTTAATTTAGTGTTTAATTCTGTTATATGTACATTCCATTTGAGGTTTGATTGAATTGAAAGACCTAAAAATTTTGTTGCCTCAACATCAGCTAATTGCATAATGACCTACTTAACGGAGGGAACATATTTTCATGCAATATTGATATTTATAATTACAACACACGCCGTAGAAATCACGTGCATCAAGTGTCAGTATCAACAGCTCAATACAAGAAATCAACATACAATACATGTACGTTACTTTACAACGCATTGCCAGATGACATAAAACAATTAAAGTCGGTATACAAATTTAAGTTAAAAGTTAAGTTAAAATCTTTTCTGCTGCAAAACTGTTTCTATACAATTAGAGACTATACTGATCGTGAAAAAGAAAAATAATGTAACAAAACAAAGATATATAATGAATTAGTTTTATGTTTGCATTGTATACATTTAAAAAAATATTTAATACGCCTGTAACAAGTAATGTACTTCAGCTTCCGGGTCAATGACCCCCATCTCGATCAGGTTTTTGTCCAGTTTCCCTAATCCATAGAGAAAATGCTGAGATGGCCCCTTGTTTTGCTTCTGGACGTAAATGTAGCTTCACTGTGCGCACGTTTTGTTGAGCACTCCTTTTGCTTGTAGTTCATTTACAGTTGAAATTGATTTTCTATAACTCGGGAAAAAACATTTTTCAAATATCTTTATTTTTCTAAAATAATTATTTTCTAAATTAATTTTTTCGTTTTCGGTTGTTTTTTTTTTTAATTATAAAATTCTGGCCCTCAAGAAAATGTGCGCAGATAAATTTCTTTCCCCACACGTCATATACAGTTTTTACTGTTTTTTGACTAAATAATAAATAAATAAATAAATAAATAAATAAACTTTCGAAGTATTGGCCAGGTATAGTAGAAGTTGCCAGTATAGTTTGAATGTACGCAATGTGAAAGGGCAAGCAGTAAGTAATATTTATCTGCCGTATCTACAAATTTGTTTTTAATAGTATTCGCTCATTTGCTATTTCATATTTTTCGAAAACGAACCTACGAAGTTGGAAGTAGAAGTAAGAGGTTTTGAAGGCGAGTTGTCAGCAAAAATAAAACGTTTTAGCAGCCTTTGTTCTTACCATTCTCTCTTGCGACAATGACTCCGTTTAAATCATTGTCATTTCGCTCAGTGGCAAGACAGAGCTTTGAAATTCATCGATTGATTGATTGTTTGCGATTGCGGGGGCGTCAACACAGAGGTCAATAGTCCTGTAAGTGTAGTGCGTGTTTTTTCCTCGGGAGGTGGTGGTCATCTTTTCCCCGCTGGATGGCGAGATCTGGCGCCGACCTACCGTCGACTAGCGGAGCGGGGTTTTCCCGTCAACCAGGTATCGCCCACCAGTGGGGCACGGCCCCAGCTAGGACGAGCTCCAAGCTCCCGACCGGCCTCCCGGCATGTGTGGTAGAGCAGTGCATGTTAGTGTGTGTGTGTGTGTGTGTGTGTGTGTGTGTGTAAGGGGTAAGGATAGGACAAGGAAGAGGAAGGAAAGATAGCGCACGGTCCTTGGCCCGTTTGTTAGGGTACTGCTCCGGCATTCACCTGATGTTGATGGGAGAAACCATGGAAAACTACCGTTCAAGCAGCTGTCCGCTTGAATTCCCCTCCAGGCAGCGACTGAATTCGACCTAACTGACAAGTCAATGTCTAAAATGCTGCGACCATCGAACCTGAGACCTCCCAGTGAGAGGCACTGCAGCGCCATCAGTTACTGCCCTGAGCGACCTGTTCCGCTCCATTAGGAGACCATGCCATCGCATTGGCATCTGACGCCGAGAAACGTGGATCTATCTTGTGGTGGCCTGCTCCTGGGGGGGGGGCGAGCTCTTCCGCAGGGTGTTTTCAGTTTCTTTGAATTTTAATTGTTCAGAACACCCTATGGTTGTCCCATGTTTTGGGCGTCCTGACGGCGCGCGGCCTCTGCCGTCCGCTCCTCGCCTCATCGATTGCCGCGAGGGAGCGCTGCCCTCGCGCCGTCGCCGCGCTCCTCGCTCGCTCTCTTTGCGATTAGGCAACGGAATATTCCTTTCCCCAGAATATTCATGTCCATATTCGCCACAAACAATCGAGGTTTTACAAAGTGGTTTAATAACATGTGCCTTAACATTAATGTTTGCGCGGAGGATAATTTAATTTGACAGAGGATATAGTAATAATAATAATAATAATAATAATAATAATAATAATAATAACACTAACACAACACACACAA
Source organism: Acheta domesticus (assembly GCA_031308135.1). Lineage (NCBI taxonomy): Eukaryota > Metazoa > Arthropoda > Insecta > Orthoptera > Gryllidae > Acheta > Acheta domesticus. The sequence goes on along the minus strand of JAHLJT010009355.1, from coordinate 834,778 downwards.
TCTTCAGTCCAATCAACGCCACTACCCGATAAAACATGCACTACACTTACGGGTCTAATGACCATAGCAGTTGACGCGCCAGGAAAAACTAATCAAAAATAATCTATATCTATACTAATATATAAAGACAGAACTGCACTGACTTACAGCGCGATAATCTCTGAATCTACTGAACCAATACTGATGAAACTTTTGTACTAGCTTCCTTTAAAGGTCTGGAGTAACATAGGCTATGATTTACAACAATAAACCTTAACATATTCACAAAATAATTACTTTTCTAGACATTTTTCGGCTAGCATTACATTGTAGATTCAAGAATGCATCAATGTTAATAGTTAAGCTTTGCGCCACCTGAGGCGCAGTCTTCGTGAAAACTGAGGATGTCTGAGATCTACTGCTCATTTCATCAACAGCCAGAATTATTACGAAATTCACTGGGGTTTGAATACGGCTATTTACACATGTCCGTGAATGTTAGTTCAGAACAATTGTGTATCGTTTGAACGTCAGCCGTAACAACAGTGGTAAGGAATGTCAATGTACATGTACATGTAATAAGTAATAATATACAGTATAATGTTGAGTTAGGTTGAGAGAGTAAAAAGTACAATAACATACAATGTAGTTGAGTTAGGTTGAGGTAGTAAAAAGTATAGAATGTATAGTAATGTACATGACATAGATATCGTATATTTTCAAAACAACCTCTTATTTACAGGAATTTGTGAATTCTAAATTGTTGAAAACAATGGTGAAACGGAAGACGCATTTGTCAAAATATACTTCAAGTCCGAAAAGATGGGCAGAATATAAAAGTTCAGAATCGGCTACACAAACGCAAGAGCGACTTGCTGAAGACAACAACACTACAAGGAGAGAAGTCAATTTCAATAATTCCCTAGGAAGCAGCTCAGCTTTTCATTATGACCCCTAATTTGATTATTTGTGTAGTTCTCATATTCAGACTGGTCATATGGAAAATGTTTGCATGTTTTGTGGAGCAAAAATACGAGCATTCGAACATATTAGCATGTGTTGTTCTAATGGGAAAGTTAAGTTAAGGCCTTTAGTGGAGCCTCTTGACATTTTGAAAAGCCTGCTACTTGGTGAACATCCTTTATCAAAGCATTTCCTACGCCATTTGAGACAATACAACTGTCTTCTTCAGATGACATCTTTTGGTTGTACAGAACATAAAGAAGGATTTTACATGCCTACATTCAAAATTCAGGGCCAAATTTATCATCGCATTGGTAGTTTACTTCCAACAACGAACCCTGGATTTCTGCAGGTGTATTTCCTTTCTGAAGCAAACCAAATGTCTTTGCGTCAAAATATTGTACCTAATTTAAATGCAGAAATTATACAATTGATGCACAGTATGTTGCACACACACAATAAATATATTAAAAGTTCCAAGTATTCTGGATTACAAAATTCTTATCCGAGCTGACATTATCCCTGTCAATTATCACAGAGGCTGTTTCAACCAACCAACAACAAATGAAGTGGCTATATTACTGGTGGATGAAGATAAAAGGCACCGAGATATTGTATTGCACAGTTGAAATGGAAGGTTACAGCGTGTTTCAGAGTTACATCGTTCTTACGACCCTCTTCAGTATCCTCTCATATTTGTTAATGGAGAAGGTGGGTATTCTATTAATATTCCACAAGTAATTTCAGGAAGAGGAAACCAAAACCTTTCAAAGAAAATATCTTGCATGCAATACTATTCTTATAGATTTATGGTGAGGGAAGGTACAGTGAATTTTCTGCTAATGTTCCAGCAATTATTGAATCAGTTTGTTGTTGACATGGCTGCTAAAATTATTACAGAAAGACTTAACTATATCAAACAATATCAAAAAACATTAAGAGCAGAGAACTACATTCATCTTCGAGATGCAATTAAGAATGACGCTAACGTAAATCCACTATATATTGGACAGCAGATCATTTTACCATCTACTTTCACTGGTTCACCAAGGTACCTCCATGAGAAAACCCAGGATGCTATGACATACGTGAGACACCATGGTCGCCCTGATCTTTTTATTACAATGACATGCAACCCAAATGGCCAGAAATTAGACATTAATTGTATCTGGGACAGAATCCTCATGACAGACATGATATTATTTCACGTGTATTTCATCAGAGATACCAAAATTTGATGAATTTGATCACCAAAAACCACATTTTTGGCGCAACTGTATGCCATATGTCAATAATAGAAAGGCAAAAAAGAGGATTGCCCCATGCTTATATTCTGATTTGGCTTCAAAGAAAAATACAACCGGAAATTGACTTAATTATTAGTGATGAGATACCCAATAAAGAAGAAGACCCTCTTTTTCACGAAATTGTTTCCAAACACATGATTCATGGACCATGTGGAGAATACAATTCACGATTGCCATGCATGATCAATGGTAAATGCAATTAGAGATTCCCACGCTCTTTCACTGTTCAGACTCAGTCAGACAATGATGGATATCCACTTTATAGGAGACGTTCGCCTGAAGATGGTGGTCACATTGCAGTTTTGGGTAGACATTCTGATACACAAGTGGTTAATCGCTGGGTTGTTCTTCATTCACCAGTACTAAGCAGATGCTTTTCAGCTCATATTAATGTAGAATACTGTCACTCTGTGAAAGCAATCAAGTAAATTATTAAGTATGTTAACAAAGGTAATGATCGAGCAACTTTTACTGTCCAAAATGATTGCAATGAAATTGAAAAGTACATAAATGGTCGCTACGTGAGCACATCGGAAGCCTTCTGGCGAATATTTGAGCTGCCAATTCATGAAAGATACCCAGCTATAATTCATCTGGCGGTGCACTTAGAAAATGGTCAAAGGGTATATTTCAACCAGCATAATATTCTGCAAGTCTTAGAAAATCCTCCTCAGACAACATTAACTGGCTTTTTCAAACTGTGCCAAGATGATGATTTTGCAAAAACTTTGCTTTATTGTGAAGTGCCTGCATTTTATGTCTGGAGAAATAAAAATTGGCAGAGAAGGAAACGTGGTCAACTGGTTGCAGGGCATTTGGGTGTAAGGAGAGATGCTGCTCTTGGAAGAGTTTACACTGTGCATCCAAACTTCACAGAATGCTATTACCTTCGTCTGCTTCTACATCACATTCGTGGTCCAACTTCTTTTGCTATGCTAAAAACAGTGAACAGTATCATACAGCCTTCTTACCAGACAGCGTGTAAGAAACTGGGCCTCATAGAAAATGATGAGCATTGGAAACATACGCTGAGTGATGCTGTACTTACACAGTCACCATCACATATTCGTGAACTATTTGCGATACTATTGGTATTCTGTCAGCCATCTGATCCAAGCAGTTTGTGGTGTGAATTCAAGGAAGTCATGTGTGAGGATATTCTTTTTCAAAAGCGTTTGCATGAAGACAACCAAGATTTACCATTCTCAGTGGATGTATTCAATGCAGGATTAATTATTTTAGAAGACATTATTGCAACTTTCAGTGATAAGCGACTTCGTGATTTTGGTATTCTTGAGCCAAGTACACAAAGTTCTGACTATATAAGAGATACATATAGTATGTGTGATGTGCATCGATACCTAAAAGAAAATTTACCGAAATTAGTTCCTGATCAAAGAACAGTCTTCAGCGCAGTTATTAACAGTGTTCAAAATGACAATGGTACCCTGTTCTTCATTGATGCCCCTGGAGGAACCGGCAAAACGTTTGTAATCCATTTAATTATTGATAAATGTAGATCAGAGAGAAAAACTGTCTTTGCTGTCGCGTCTTCTGGAATTGTAGCAACATTATTAAAAGGTGGGAGAACAGTACATTCCACCTTCAAATTGCCTTTGAACACAACTTTTATAGAACAAGCAACATGAAATGTTAGTAAGAATAGTTCTATTGCAAAGATTTTTCGTGATTCAGTATTAATTATCTGGGATGAGTGCACCATGAGCAACAGATGTCACATAGAAGCTGTTGACAGAATGTTACGGGATGTACGATCATTTTCCAAATTAATGGGAGGAATTACTGTTGTATTTTCTGGTGACTTCCGGCAAACCTTGCCTGTAATTGATAAAGGCACTAGAGCTGATACAATCAAAGCAAGCTTAAAGACATCCCCAATTTGGCAGAATATTAAAATAATGACTCTCAGTACAAACATGAGGACTTTGTTAACTGATGACTCAGATTCTGCGCAATTTGCAGCATTGCTTCTCGCAGTTGGAAGCGGTTTAGTTACCAATATCAATAGCCAAAATATATTTGTAGATCATCGGTATAGTCACGTGGTTCACACTATAGATGATTTAATTCAGAAGATATATGAGGATGTGCAACCAATCCTAAATAAGAGAACACATGGCTATCGGGATGGAGACGGACAGATCATGGCAGGAAGGAGTAGGGCGGAGAAGAGATACAATGAAAGATATAGACGTAGGCCCAGCTGCATGACATGAAAAGATGGAATTAGTCTTCCTGTCTAATAATATTCTGTAATAATGCCCGGGCAACGCCGGGTACTTCAGCTAGTACTCAAATATTATTATTGTTCATATTATGACAAGAACATACAAAAGTTAATCTGAGCGATCAGTAATTTCAGTAGATAGAATTTCATTTCGCATACGGAAAGTAGGTCAGAGTTTCAGTGAAAATTCCGTTATTTTGAATTTAGAACTTGTAAATTGAGTATATTGAATGACAAAAGTTATCAGCAGTCTCTATTGGTGTCTGTTGCTCTCTTTCGGTGACTCAGTACTGGTGAGTGAAGGTAAAAATTAATTTAAATATTTAACTGGAGTTACAAGCTTTGAATACTTATCTCTAGAAAACTGAATGCAATTTTTTTCTGATTAATAAAAGTTAATTTATGTATTGAATAAAAATATATTCCCAATAACTTTGTGTTGTGATAAGTCATACTCTCATTTAGTTTTTTATACGTGGATGAACAACTCGTCATAAAGAATCAGTCGATTTTAAAAATTCCAAAATTGAGTATACCTTCTTCTCATATTCTTATTTGGCATCACTTCAGAGACTTTTATATACAGACTTTATATACAGAGAATATATCCGACTGCAGCAATCCTTGTTCCTACTGTGCAGCAATAGGGACTCCAAAAATGATTCAGAAATGAAGTTATTTTGTTTTTCATTGCAAATTTTTGTCAAGAATTCAAATGGAGAGGCTGAATAAAAAATCTAATCTGAAAAGACCACACAACATTTGTAGGTATGGAAAGTAAAGGCCGATGATACCAGTTGACTGTTGTTCTTTTTCCCTCCTAGGACTTTATGGAGCCGACTGCCGGTTACCCTTTACGATTGATGGAACGCACATTCGACCTTCCATTAAACGCCACTACACTTACGGGCTCCTTCGATCTGGGGTCAGCAAAACGCGAGGCCCTCCGCCACAATACTTGTACATACAGACAACCGCTAGTGATATCTTTGATAAACTGCTACTTCTCCTCCTCTCCCCAAAATTGCTTTACCTAAAACAGACATTGTGGAAGATTAGAAGAATGTGATTTTTAATAACCAACCTAATGCATCTTTGTCGGATTTAGTTACATTTTACTCATAAAACAATTTCCGTAAAAGAAATTGTCAAATATTAAGAGAAGTTTTAATATTATTTTTGGCTTCTAACAAATCTCACCTTCTTTTATAACAAATTTAAAGCTATTGGAGTAGATCTCATTATTTTCCAATCAGAAATTTGTGAATGTGTCTCAAAATCATAAAATCCCATAACTATGCCGTTTAACCCATAATTTGTAGTCTGAAGCAATGTGAACTAAAACGTATTATTATGACTGAACATAAAAAATACATTATATCACCTACCTTCAAAATAAACGTTCTCCACGTTCAACTGTTGTAACATTGTCCAAAGCATTCATGTCAATAAACTAATGAATTAGTTACTTTTATATAAAATCATAACAAACTTTACTTTTTTTAATGGTAACTTTATAATAGATACTGAGTTGGTGATTGAGGTTGGTTTTCCATTTCTTAGTTTGATTTATTGAATATACGTTTGCAATTACTTACTATCTATTGACTACTCTACAATAAAACCACGGAGATACTTATCCCCATCAGTGGAAGACGAAGAAATGAAGAATATGATAGTGTAAAACTTACAGGATATATTATTTATGAGAGCAGAAAATATTCATCTATATATCTAGTATAATACAAGTTTCTCGTAGTAGGAATAGTAGGATACGAAGAGGTATTCTTTCCTGCCTTCATACATTTTCTCGGCATTGTTTTCCACATTCAAGAGCAAGCCCTCGCAAAACGGTTTCAGCCGGGAACAAAACGCCGAAAGCAGTGAGCAAGAAAAACAGCTCGCGAAGGAGCGTGGGAAAATTTCAAACCATTTACACCGCCCCCGCCCGCCCGCGCGTAGACCCCTTAAACGATTCTGTGTATTAGCATCCGTAATCTTTCCATTTGAATTTTTAGCAATACCCGCTCGAGCTCGTGCCCCGCGGGCCCCGGGCGCAGGGGGGTCAAGGGGGGGCTGCATATTTATTTTTAATGCCCTCGGGCAGCGGGCGGAGGCTTCGCAGCCGCCCTGCGAAGAGACTATCCCGGCTTGTAAGCCAGTAAAAGGCAGGAACGCAAGCGGAAAGCCTTGTAGGTTCGAAAATCCCTTACGCCAATAAGGGAAGGCTGGCGGCGGCGGAGGCGGCGGAGGCGCTGGCGGAGACGGAGAAGGAGGGGGCGGCGGTGGCGGAGGCACGGAGGGGGCGGTGGCGGAGGCCGGGGGCAGAGGCGGAGGAGGAGGTGGCGGTGGGGGCGGCGGCGGCGGCGGCGACGGCGGGGGCGGGGGCGGCGGCGGGGGCGGCGGGGGCAGCGGCGGGGGCGGCGGCGGGGGCGGCGGCGGGGGCGGCGGCGGGGGCGGCAGCGGGGGCGGAGGCGGGGGCGGGGGCGGAGTCCGGGGGCGGAGGCCGGGGGCGGAGGCCGGGGGCGGAGGCCGGGGGCGGAGGCCGGGGGCGGAGGCCGGGGGCGGAGGCGGCGAGAGGCGCCCCCGGAGAGGGTCGTGGAAGGAGGCGGCGTGGTGGACGAGGGAGGGAAGGCGATGGCAGTGAAAGGCGGCGCCGAACGGCTCCAAAGAGAAGCGAAGCAGGCGGCGTCGAGGAGTCGGAAGGGAAAGTGAAATCCTTGCAAGGAGCGGCCGTAAAGAGAACTGCAACCGGCGGGAGAATCTGAACGCAGACATTTCCAGCTAGAAGAGTCGTAAACGCTGAAGTGGTTGCACTAACTTCCGAGAAATAATTTACCGTCAGGGTGGGTTAATCGACATAACCCAGAAGAACCACCAACTTCATTCAGTCCACAATAATCATATGTTGCCGGATACGAATGTTAAACTGTACTAATATTTTTCTCACCAACTGTCTTTCTCAACATTATATTTTAATTCATTTAAAATAAATATCTCTGAGATATAACTCCTGTCAATTTTTAATTCAGAATTGCGCTAAAATTTCTGCAATTTTCAAAAATATACATAACATTAATTAAAACTAATTGTGGAAAAAAATTTCATTTCAAAAACAGATTTTTGTATTTAAAATTGTCGTTGCAGGAAAACGCCGAAAAAAGTGCCTTTTGTAAGATTTGAAATTTCAGAGTATACAGTGTGAATCGTCCCTATACCACCTTTGTAACTGTATTTCACTCTATTCTTGAAAGGAATGTGAAGAAAAAATTTGGAGCCTCTTTCCAGAAAATACCAAACACCACATGGACATCATGTAAAGCACTCCCAACACTTAAAGAATGTTTTTCAAAATCGCAGAGCTTTGAATCGGAGCATACGGCCGGGAAGTATTCATTTTGAGAAAATCCTACGAATAGACTACCCACTAATTTTGTTCTCAGACGGAAAGACAGACAGACGGAGAGACATGCGTACGGACATTTTGAAAGAAAAAAAAGAAAGGAAGAAAAACGCAGGGGACGGTTTGAAGTATCAGGGGACCCCAAAACGTATATTTACGTTGAATTCTCGAAATTGATTTTCAACATTTCAGATTTTGCAGCATCGCATAACTCTCTAATCTGCGTATATTACTCCGTATATACACTATGCGATCAGAAGTATCCGGACACGGAGGCGGTGATGTTATAATGTGGTCGTGTTTTTCATGGAGGGGGCTCGCACCCCTTGTTTTTGCGAGGACACTATCACGGCACAGGCCTACGTTGATGTTTTAAACACCTTCTTGCTTCCCAGTGTTGAAGAGCAATTCGAGGATGACGATTGCATCTTTCAACACAATCGAGCACCTGTTCATACTGCACGGGCTGTGGCGGAGTGGTGACACGATAATAACATCCCTGTCATAGACTGGCCTGCACAGAGTCCTGGATTGAATCCTATGGAACCCCTTTTTGATGTTTTGGAACGCCGACTTCGTGCCAGGCCTCACCGATCTCCATCAATACCTCTCCTCAGTGCAGCACGCCGTGAAGAATGGGCTGCCATTCCCCAAGAAACCTTCCAGCACCTGACTGAAAATATGCCTGCAAGAGTGGAAGCTGTCATCAAGGCTAAGGGTGGGGCAACACCCATTGAATTCCAGCATCACCAATGAAGGGCGCCACGAACTGGTAAGTCATTTTCAGCCACGTGTCCGGATACTTTGGATCACTTGGCGTACGTACGTATACGAGAAAGTAAAGCATTCCCACCAGGATTCAAACCGCCCACTTCCGCCCGGCCATATGATGCGTTTCAGCAAGGAGCGGATTCCACTGCGCCCTCGAGGCTGCGGCGGGGAGGGGCGGGGCGCGCAGTGCTGCCAACGGAGGGAGAGCCACGGGCTGCGGTGGCCCAGGCGCATGGAAATTGGATTGTGCGGGAGTGGGAGGGAGAGATGACGGAAGGAAATGCGGGGAAGGGATGAGAATGAGTACAAAGAGGAACGACAAGAGAACCTTGGAAAAGAAAAGAAATGAAAGAAAAGGAAGTAGAGTAAGAGAAGAATGTAGAAGAACTGAAGAGTTAGGGAAGGAAAAGATAAGAGAACAATAGGTATAATGAAGATCACGATGAGAAGGGCGTGAAGGCAGAGAAATGAGAAGAATGAGAAGACGAGGGAGAAGGAAGCTGGGGAAGGAGGTGGTGATGGTAGGGAGGAACAGAGCAAAGGAGAGAAATAGAATAAAGTGATTTTGATGAATATAATAGTAGAAGGATCACTACCGCGAACTTCAACCACCAGCAAAAACCGGCACACGAGAAATTCTGTTTAGGTTGAGGGTTAAATAATATATTCTATATTTTCTACTGTCAGCGTTGATGACACTGTAATTGCTCTTTGAATAACTGACATCTGTGGTTTAATTCGTATCAGACAGTGTTTTCATCAAGAGATGAGAATGAAGATACGAAAGAACAAGGATTGTGGTCGAGTGAAAAAGGGTTTCGACGTTTATTTCTAACAGAGATAAACGAAAATCGTTTAGTCTTTCCTTACATTGACAATTACGATGCTCGGTATTTCAGAAACACCATAGAAAACACAGTCAAACTAGTGATGCCACAACAGCACATGCTTCTCGCATTAATTGTAATAGTTCGGAGATATACTGATATATGAACCTGCCAAAGCTTGTTTTCTTCAAACAGCATAATTTGTTTTAAGAGTTTTCTGAAATTCAGAGAGATCAACGAAAATGAGGCGTATGCCATTCTTTCAAGCGCCTTTGTTTTATCCGTGGAAAACATTAAAGAAACAATTTGGAGCGGTTTTTGAAAAAAAAAATTTATCGCATTAATTTCAAGCAGAGATTACGCAAAACCTCTCGTTTTTTCAATTGTAAAAGATCTTATTTAAAGATCGTATTTTTACTTTCCCGTATACGTACGTATACACGGAGTGATATACGTAGTATAGGGAAAGATTATGTAATGCTGCGAAAAAATGGCCAATTTTCGGCGGAAAAAAAATTAATTGCCGGGCCGTGAAAACGAATAAGTGGATAAAACCAGTTGCTAAATTAAGAAAAAAAATCCTCTATCTCGTGGTGTGGTCAAAATCCATGATTTGTTGCTTCTTAGAAATCGATTGACGGCATTCCGTCCGTCTGTCCGTCTGTGGTCAACGCTAGCGCCTAAACCGTTCAGGTCGATTTTCTTCAAAATTGATATTCCCCAGTCGATCTGATTCTAGTCGAAGCTTTGTGATTTTGAAAAAGATTCTTTAAAATTTGGGGGTACTTTATATGAAGCCCCCCGGGGATTTTCAACATTTTATCACAAACAGGCTCCAAATTTTTTCTTTAAATTTCTTGTATGAATAGAGGAAAATACACTTTTTAACATGGCATAGGTCCGATTTTCACGTACAGCTCTGAATTTTCGAAAATTGTGAAAGTTTGACTTTTTTCGGCGTCTTTCTCCAACTAGAAAATTGAAGATAGAGATTTTTTCTTCAAATAAAATGTGTTCTGCATATTGAGTTCTTTAATAAAGGTCATGTAAATGTTTTCTCACAATTTTAGGTAGTTTTCGTGTAATATTGCGTGCAATATGTGCAATTTTAAAAAATTACAAAAACAAAATTTTCTCAAAAACGGCTCCAAATTTTTTCTTTAAACTTTTGGTAGGGATAGTGGTAAATGTACTCTATCAATGACATAAAAGCCATTTTGGTCTATCGGTTGGTTTTTTCAAAAATTACAAAAATGTAATTGTTTTACTTGTCTCTCACGTCGTTAATATTTACATTATCGGCGATTTTTTCACATTATTATATTTACGAGTATATATGCTTTAAATAATGTCAAGAAACGTTTCTCGAAAACACTACCGTTTTCTGTGAAAAGTAGCTCAAATTTCGAAATTTTCAGAAATGCTCAAACGCCATTTTCTCGTATATGGCGGCAATTTTTTTCTTGAAACTTTTGTAACGGATAGTGCTAATTACACTCATTAGTATAGCGTGAAGTTAATTTTGAGTTTTTTTTGTTTTTTTTCAAAAATTATATAAATGTAAATTTTTTGAAAGATCTCTCACATCTTTAATATGCACATTATCCGCAATTTGTAAAGATGATTATATTTGTGAGTGTAAGTGCTTCAAATAACTTCAAATAAAGTATTTTGAAAAACTCAAAAATTTTCTGTGAAAATGAGCTTCAAATTTCGCATTTTTAGTAGTGCTAAAACGCCATTTTCTCTTAAACGGCACATAATTTTTAAAAGAAAATTGCCATTTACGGCTAGGTTTTTGTGTTCTTTAATATTCTAAAATTACTGTTTCTGTTCTACCAATAGGAATCCGAAAAATTAAGAAAATGACAAAAAAAATGTACTTTTGGCGAGGATAGATGGTAGCTGGCAAGAAAGAGTATGTGGCAATTCCGAATAGCTAGCGAAGACCCAGGAAAATAGAAAACTAATACGGGAAAGTTTGTGCCATTCTGTTTCTGTTTTTTGACAAATAAATAAATAAAATAAATACGGTCATGCTTAATTTTTTCAAAATACGAGTAGTTTTTCTTTAATTTTGTGACAAACGTAATAGGCCGCTGTAAATTTACTGCGCTTCGGACAGCTGGATGCGTCGTAAATTAGAATGTGCAATTTTGTATATTATTTCTTTCTTCGTTTCTTACATTCGAACTTTGTTATAGACTTACACATTAATATTTTAGAAATTGTTTATTTTGAAATATTTGAAATAAGTAAAAAGAATTAATAGCTCTCAGAATAGCGACAATGCAGGGTCTGCAACAATGAAATTCACTTTGCGCTCGCGAATATCTGTGAATTAGTGTCATTGTTGTGACCTAATGGAGCTGTATGAAAAGGAGTTATAATTGTCTAATTTATGTTGATATTTGCAGGCAAATATTTAGTTTTGCACCAAATGCTGTACCATTTGTAGTGAGTAGAGAATTTGTTGCATGGTTTTAAAATACTCTTCCCTAATCATGGCCCAATGGAAGGCATTTCTATATTTCCAGGATATCAGGCTTCTTTTTCCAATACAGGGTTACAAAACTTTTGCATTCTATTTTTGTGAAGTTGTAGAATTCACATAGTTCTGACAACACTGCAATGGAAATAGTGAATTCCAAGCGAAGATGTTAGTAGCGCATAAAGTGCAATATTACAGTACTACTTAGCTGTTTCCTCTAATACGGGAAAGTAAGTGCTCTTGTAGCACCACTAGTTTAGAACAGATTTTGTTTCAGACGAGAATCTATCTTCAATTTTATTGTTTTGAAACGTAAATTTTTTGCAGTTTTCAAACAAACAGAGCTTGAAGGAAATTAGACTAATACCATTTTTTATACCGTTGTTTGATACTCACAAGATAAAATTTAAAGAAACAATTTAGATCTGTTTATGAAAAAATAATCATAATTAACAAACAAACGGAGAAACAGACAGAAAAATTAACAAACGGATACACAATCGTACAAACAAGCAGTCGGTGAAAAAAACAGACGGACAAGCATAAAGACGAACCAAAATCATGAATTTCTGTTCAGGTCTCGAATTATATAACAGTTTCTCATTACTGTATCTGCTCCGTTTATAACTTAAAATGATACGTACGTGTGCAAGAAAGTTAAATAAAACAGATGTATTTTCTTCGATCCCGGGTTCGATTTCTGATCGAGGTAAAAAAAGAGTTGTAGCTTTCCTTTAAAATCGTCTGTTTCTGTGGCTGTGTGACAAAGAAAAGCTCAGTTAGACGGACGTCGCAAGTTGTAGTGAAGGAAATACCTCATGTTCGCCAAATGTCTCTCTCACCCTACAAACGTTGGTATTAAATTAGTCCAGGAATGGGGGACACTGTTAGCCGGTGAAGTCGGACAGTCGACCCCAAATGCTAAATACGTACGTACATGTTTCCCGATTTAAAAATTGTCATTCGCCTAAACACATATATGAACGTACATACATACGTACATGTTTTCCGAATGAAAAATTAATCTAATGAACACCATACGTCATTCGCCTACACATGTATACGTACATACATACAGGTTTTCCGATTTCATCATTAATGTAGCCATACGTCATTCGCCTAAAAAGGAAATACTTTTGCCGATTTAACATAATGCTCAAGTTTTATTATATTTACGTATTACATATAAAATTAGTTCACAACTGAAATTAAATAGGTTAATTAACTTTCAAGCCATGCCTTTGAATATAGTAGGATTTTGGAATGAACTCGGAAGAGAACTGAACTGGAAAATTCACATTAAAAATGTTATACAAAAAACTACCATTAAAATACATAAACTTAATTCTCTCATAAATAATAACTCAACTCTCCGTGTTAAAACTGCTAAATTAATATACACTTAAATAATTAGACCTACTTTAACTTATGATTGTCCAATATGGTCAAATGCAGCAAAATCAAATGTACAAAAACTTCAAATAATTCAAAACAAATTCTTTAGAACAATTCTTCATGCACCTTGGTTTATTCCCAATACACAAATTCACAATGAACTAAATCTCCCTACAATCCATGATTTGATTAAAAATTATAGTCTCAAATTTTTTAATACTCTTCCTTCATTACACCATGCACAATTTTTAAATCTTGGTAAAACTTATCCCTTTCCTTGTAGAATTAATTCCAAATTTCCTAAAGATAAATTTCATCCTCCGTAATTTTATTTATTTTCTCTTCTTTTCCATGTTTCTTAGTCTTATATATTTGTCTAATTCTTAAAAATTTGCCTTCATAAATCCTCTTAAAGAGGTAACTGTTAGTGTCCAAAACGACTGCCCACATATTGTAAATTTCAATACCCTGAAAGACAAATTGTCGAACAGGAAGAAATGAATTAAAAATAATAAAAAAACTTGGAAGAGAATATGGAAATAACGTAATTTTTTTGTTTAAAAATTCAAACTGCAGGATATTTATAAGTAGAGCAAATATGGTATTAATTAATAGCTTCGTCAGTAGTGTTTTCACATGAGCATTTTGTCTATGTTTCTTAGAGCATTAATTTTTCCAAGCCGATTGAGCGGATGAAATTTGTAGTAACTTTAAATACTGATCTTATATTATTTTTTCCAGAAAAAATAGATACTCTAATTAATAAATTGTCAATTTTCATGCTAGTGTGTGATAAAGCCGAATATCGCCTCTGGGCCAAGTATCGCCTTTTGGAAATGGCGTGCGAGTTAAATGAACTCACAAATTTCTGACGAGTTAGTTTATACCTCATCGTGAAGTTTCTGACATTTCATCATAGGTTTCCGATACCCACATAGTAGTTGTGAAGTTGAAGTTAACGAGAAGGTAATTGCAACATCATCGTGGTATTTGGCTCTACAGGCAATCTCAGAGTTTATTATTTTGTCGTTGAAAAGAACAAATAGTATATTAAGTACTGAATTTATTGAAAATTTACAGCCTCTTTTCGCAATATTTGTTTTGCACGCAAACAAATTGCAAGTACGTTTCTAATTTGACAACATATATCATTAATATTCTTAATACTGTATATCTTACTACTCGTATTAATAAATGCATAAAGTCAGCTTAATAAGTCCCTCAATTAACCCTTAACTGGTGACAAGCAGTCTCTGAGACTGCTGAGGAAAAGTAAACGCATAACCCTCCTTTCTGGTACGTCGCAGTAAGTTTTTCTTTACAGTTCCTTCCTATCTCTTGCTAAACTACACTCACACGCGGGGCAGCGGATCCAGTGACAGCCGTTCGCCTTTGAGGGCCAATTGAAGTTTCGGAGCGGTCTCGCAGACCTCACGTAACAGGTAAGAAAAGTTTAAAGGCACGTCTCCAGTTAACGGTTAACTTTAAACTCTTCATGTTAATGCCTTATTCTTCTCTCATTCATACCTAAACATTTTGAACTTAAACGCCTCACTGACCTTCCCTACAACCTCTTTCAGAATTCGCATTTTCTTCTCACAATCCGCGTGAAGGCCGTAAAAGGAGGCGAACCTTCTAACGAGGGTTCGCTTCGGACGGGCCAGGCGGAAACGCAAATTATTAATGGGCGACCCGCCTCGCTCATGGTTGCGAAGACGCCAAGGAAACGCAGCGTAAGCCGGACAAAGCTTCTTCAATTACGCCGACAATGGCGCAGGCGACTCAAGACAAAAGAAACCGGCTGGCAAAACAAACGAATGCTAAACCGTTTAATAACAATGGGAAACAGCGCACAGCGCGAGGCGCGCTACCACGTCGCCGCTAGCGCGGCGTAGCGGCCGAAACGCGAACAAAAGCACTCGGCAGCCGCTGCCAAGATGGCGCAATTAAAACTAACAATGAAAACGACGAAATCAAAACAAGCAAATTGGATAAGACGTGCGTTCGGAAACGAAGACGGACGTGGAATAAAGGGGCTAAATTTATTGGGCATCGCCCTGTCTCCTGTGAAACGAGAGCTTTAATAGAAAGGCTTCTAATGCTAATGCTTGCAAATAAACGACGGCGCTGTCTGGCTGGGAGTCACAAACAAGATCTTTCTTACTTTCCAGCAAAAGGCTGCGTTGCGTTTCACATTTTGTGACAGCATCCCAGAGAAAAGTTTCGATAAATAATCGCCAAACAGTAAATGCCAGTTTCTCACAAGATAAGCATTCATGGAGGTACTTTTCAAGGTAAAGCAAACCACAATCGATTGAAAGGAAGTAGAATGAATTGGTTTTTCATTTCGGAGCTTCATAAAGGTGATACTTAAATTTCAATTTAAGATTGAGAATTACAAAAGAAACATCCTTACTATCAGAATTGTAGTATATCAGTAAACTTGAAAATTGTTTTATTTCTCGATATTTCAAAACATTCACCTAAATTTTATAGATTAAACTAAAACATATGTTTTCCAAAAGTGACGGAGAGGTAACTAATAGTAATGATTTCAAAATCCCTTATTTAAGCATTTTGGAAGTACCGCCTTTAAGCATTGTAGTGCCTCCTCTTGAACTACACAGCCTAATCCGAGTATAAAGTATTACAATTTGCAGTCCACACACGTTCTCTTTGCTTTCAGTGCAAAAGGCGGAACGTGTAATCCGTTCTAAATCCTCCAGTTCATATCGCAGATAAATGGCTGTGGGAAGCGCAATGCATAAGGGAGAGCAGTCTTAAAAAATATAGTCAAAGCAAGAAGGGAAGATAGAAGTAGGTTAAATTCAGTGGAGCTAAACTTCAGATTTGTTTAAAGATTTACTTTTTGTTTAAAATGTACCTTTGGAAATAAGCCTTAGAAGAGTCAATAATAATTTTCCACTTTAACGCAAATATTACTTAGACATTATTGACCACCGAAGAATTTACGTTGAGAATATATTTGAATTTCATTGAAATTATTTCTTCATGCACATTATAATGTTCGTTATCTCTCATCAGCTGCTCCAAAAGAGGTCAACATGGAGACAATTGGGATAGGAACAGCAAAAAGAAGATGAAGCTCCCCAACACAACCAATGTTTCTTGAAGCTACTATTTTGCTTTGCTCAGCTTAAAACTACTAATGAACGGAATGAAATGAACAAAAGAAGTTCAATGCATTTGACGATCCCCAGTGCAACTAGTGTTTCTTACAACTACTATTTTGTTTCGCTCGTATATTGTCTTAACGCTTCTAATGAACAGAATGAAATGAGCAGAATAAGTTTAATGCACTTGATGATCCCCAATGCTAGCTACCATTTGTTTTGCTCATCTGTTTTCTTAAAGCTCCTATACTGTTTCTTATTGCTATTATGTTGTTTTCTCATTTATTTGTTGTCTTGGTTTCTTATAGTTACTATTTGTTTCGCTTTATATTGTTTTGATGACTCTGATGATATACTTAAGTGATTTTACAAATATCAACATATTGTAACCCTGGTAAAGCAGGAGGCCTTTGCACTGTACGAGATGTTGTAGGCAAATAATAATAATAATCATCATCATCATCATCTTTAATTTGACATTCTTAACTCGATATGTTTTTCTCTCTTGCATACTGCTTACACAGTAAGGAGAAAGTACTGCAACGGTGCGGAAAAAAGCGATTTTCCGACAGAAAAATTCTTATTGCCGGGCCCTAGTAACCAAACATTGACAAATCGCTTTCCAATATGAAGTCAATTATTTTCTCTCACACTTTCTCTAGTCAGAATCCATATTTTCTAGATTGTAATTACCAAAAAATTGATTGATGGCAAAACGTCTGTCTTTCTGTCTGTTTGTGGTAAACGGAAGCGCCTAAACCGTTAAAACAATTTTCTTCAAAATTGATATTTCACAATCCTTCTAAACGAGCCCAAAGCCCTGGGATTTTGAAACGTATATTTTGATTTTGGAGGCTACTTTCAATTGCGACCTGTGTCCAGTCACGGACACTATATCTTCACTGTGTTCTACACACAGTATACAGCCAGCCTGAGAGGATGCAATGCAGAACTAGGGGGAAATTTTCGTTCGCGTAGTGTGGCAAAAATCAATCATGAGCGAAAAATAAACCATCTCCCCTCTGAACACCTAGAACGAGATTTCTTCCTTACGCCATTGTAGCAAATGGATGTTTCACTGTGCAACGAAAGAGAAAACTTCATACAGCAGAGCTTGGTTCACTGGATCAGATTTAACACGAAATCAGATGCAAAATAGCTCCCATAATTAGAAAGTAATATTAAGTGAATGCATTTATATTAATTTGTTGTAACATAAAAAGTAGAGAAATGCGTATTGATCGAGTAACACGTGCTGTATAAAAGGAAGGTACATTTCTAATGGAGGATACAAGTTTTTTCTTAAATTTTTTTCTGTTATGTAAGATCGCATCAACTACTAGGTCATTAGTGACCACTATTGGATACATCGTTATGGTATGAGGATGAAACGATATGGTGATGATAGGGGGGTGAAAGGACAAACACATACAACAATGCCCAAGGCGGGAATCGAAGTCCGGACCCCTCGGTCCGAGATCTCTATGGCACTACTGCGTTAGCGATCTCGGCCACGGGGCCCACGAATAATTTTTTTTGTTTCCCTTCATTGCTAAGTTTTATGAAAACTTCACTTCAAAGCGATAAACAGATTCATGGCAAACCAATTCGTACGAATACCCTGGTAGATCTTCGAGGCGGACTCATTATGCGGCAGGAGGGGCACAGCTGCGATGAGTAAATTTCAATCGTCGAGGAAGCCTCTTCAACACTTCCAGACAGCAACAGGTAGCATCGGCTTCCCTCAGCCGCGCAATATAGAGGGATTGATGTAACTTGGCGCCACAAGGCCTCCACGATGGAATCGGTCACGGTATTTCGCATCTTTTTCAGGCTAAATATCGCATGATGCGACCGTATCAAGCAGAGCTTGCGATCATACGACGTCTAGCGGCACGACCGAGCAAGAAGTGAAATGAAGTGTGATATTCCATCGCGGTCATAGGGGCTGGAGGGGCAGAGTTATGAAAATCGCACTATAGAACACAGCGGGTGGGATAGAAGCCGACATGCGTCGTGAAGATAGGACTCGATTGTGTTGGAAATACTTTCCACTTCTCTGCGCGATCACAGTGCAGCCACTCTTGGCTTGATGACACTTGTATGGGGATTCAAAGACTTCACACATCCTGAGAAATCGTTGAGAGATGGAGGCGTTTGTCACCTCGCTAGGGCCGAGCAGTTAGGGAGGAGAGGTGACCAAGTTGACTCTGTGACAAAGTCCGCGCCTATATATGGGGCTTGATTTCTGGCGGAACGCAACGGAACGGCGTTCCGATACCTCGAAAACGAAATAGGGGAAAAAATAAAATTAGAGAACAAGCAATGATTTTTAGTTCGACTAACTGAATCATTTCTATGAATGTGATGCAAATATTAGTAAAAAACGATAAAGTGTCATTATAAACTAATTTTCTACTCACTAATTACTATTATTATTGTGAACTATTATTGTTACTATTATTATATAAAATTATATTACAAAATACCTATTTCTTTTAAATTAGTAATTAATTTGAGAGCGTTCCGGGACCTACAAGTTTATAAATCACGCACTGTGTGTAATATATATAGTCCTATATACATACCCTAAATGAATTGTAGAACAAACAATCTTTGAACGATTATGTATTAAAATGGGAATTAGGCAAGGGGGCTCTTATGCATCGTATCCAACTTTAGACAATGAGCTTCCGAAACGCGTTTCCAGTTTGCGACACAGTATGTGCGCGGAATTTTTAAATGCAACCAGATACCAAAATTATCACCTCGTTACAAGACATTAAAACAGATTTGTGTAGAATTTCTTTTAAATATTGCATCTTGTACACCTTCGTCGTGTTATGTTTGGTTGGTGACCGTTGAAAACTGTCACTTTATGACTCTTTCAAAATGTTTGTCAACGCTCCTCGCTCTCGGTGCAACATGGCGGTCAGCGCCTGGTCCGGCTTTTCTAACGAAGTGCCCGTGCTGTGGTCACGTGGTTCGTGACGCAAACTGGTGCTGCGCAGAACGAGCAAGAACCGGTGCGTCGGAGTCACTCACCCAAATCCTTGCACCATTGGAGGTAGGCACCCCGGGTCGATGTGTGCAGACGTTTCGAAACAGCGCAGCTCTACCAGAGGAAGCCTCAAGCGTTCGGCCGTCGCCGGAACCACCTCCCCGCGTCTCGATTCGTCATTTCCGAGTCGCGACCCGCGGCCGCGAGAGGGCGAGACGCGGGAGACGGAATTTCCGGCAGCGCGTTGCGACGCACAAAAACCGAATCACCGGAAGTGCGTTCATTTCCGGCGCCTGCGCCCCGGCCGCCTTCCTCCCGCGCGGCGGCGGCTCGCGGCGTTGCCAGGTTGTGCATTTTCCCTGCAATCTACCCCCCCCCTCCGAAAGCTGCTGCTGTGGCGCCGCAGACGGCCAGGGGGATTCCCCTCTGGTTATTTCTTAAAATTTAATTACGTGAGAAGCCACATTCCGGCAATAAAACTACCTAGTAAAAGTGGAACCAACCATGAGAAATGAATATTTTCAAATTATGACTTCTATCCTACGAAAAAAATAAGGAATGTGTTCACGGGGTTGATCAAAGATGTATAAAGAAACAATTGGTTATGCTAACGTTTCGAAATATTTCTTCAACAGGGATATATTATCAAGACAATGAACACAAGACATGAAGACAACAACTAAAATTGACAGTCGCAAGCATATGATACGTTTATAAACAACACCAAAATAATGAAGAAAGTACACACCTTACTAGTACAGATTAAAGTACTACCTCATTTCCAGCTCAAACTCACTGAGTTGCTAAAGCACGCGCGTCCATCCCGTGACAAGACTCAATCGGCCCCGGCCCAAACACAATGGAAAAAACGCTCATGAAAGCAATATAATATGAGGTAGCACCACCAGATAAAATAAAACTGGCTATTCCACTCGTGAAATTAAAACCAATACTGTGTAACTATAAATACAAAATGCCCCAATCAGAGCGGAGTATCTCGAAGTATATCTTTTTCTATCCGATTTTTCTTACCATTTCTCCGTCCTGGTCAATCATAAACTGTGACTCCTCTATCTTAGGGGGTGGTATACATCGATCGCTATGTCGATGTCCAATAAACCGCGTATGTCCTGTAATATAACATCTTTCATTTTAACATAGCTTTCAGTTATTTGCAATATTTGTCGCATTTTGGAACTCTGTTGGACGTAATTTCATTCGTGGAATTGTCCTATTAAATAGTACTTGGTGCTTTTGAAATTTTCAGATAAATCCCCTCCTCGTTTCACGAGTTCCACCGTATTTTCGTTCGTCCCACAGACCGACGTTCCTTTAGTTTCTGTCACTTCTTTTGGAGTTCTAGAATTTTCCATTCTTTGTTCGTGGTTTGCTCATGCGTTTCTGTAGTCTTTTATTTTTTTAAATTTAATTTAAATATTACTACCTTATTTCTTACAACCTCATTTCTTATTCTGTGTTCTCTGGTAAAGCCCAATATTGATCTCAAAAATCACATTTCAGACGCCTGATTTCTACTGCGGGATTTGCTATTCAGTACCCACGTTTCATTTCCATAGAGACCAGTTGGCACAGCTAATGTTTTATAACATTTTAGGAGGGTGTCTTGCTTGAAACCAACCTGCCTAAGGGAGAAATCCTAAATAGAAGCAAGCCCAGGAGCAGCGAAGTGGCAGCCATACTTGGAGTACTCTGCGCGGCGCTCGGAACGCAACCAGAGGAATTTGGTATTGCTGCATTACTCAGGAGATATAATTTATACAAATAAACTAATTAAATTAGTCTGCAAAATTATTTTTAAGTACTAACACTCTAAAATTGTGAGAGAAAAATATGACACCTCAAGATAATCGAGACAATCGACGTCCAAAAACGATTACAACAAAATTTAAATCTGAGGAAGCATTCTCTGGATAAACCGATGATATTAAAACTACAAATTAATTAAAAACAACTGGAAAACTTGACTGTACTTACAAAACGACACACTTACACAGAAATTAAAAAATACCCTTGGTTAGAATCTGACGAGGAAGGAACAAATATATTAAAAATTTTAAATTAGACTATTTTTATGCAATTGAAGTGAAAGAAAAAAATACGTAGGATTAGTTACCGCAATGAAATAAGCACATCCAAATGTATTTGTGACTACATGCATACACTCTAAATGAATAAAACGTACCTTTAGTTAATTTAGAATAGAGACGATCCGTTCGGTTGGCTCATCAGTCCGTAAGAATCTTTCAGTGTCCTCGTACTATAGCTGTCACGTCCCTAATATTTATGTATTCTTACACGTGCGACAACATGTGCTTCAAGTGACGTCTTACAAAGTTTCTCAAAAATCAATAGTTTTTTGTTGTTGGAAAAATGAGTTGAAATTATGCGTTTTGAGACACGCTGGAATGATATTTTCTCAAAAACGGTTTCAAATATTTTATGAAACTTCTGTACAAATATTGCTAAATGCACAAATCTAGTTTTATAAAATATCTCTCTCGTTGTTTATATTATTACGAAAATTCTTTACACATCATTGCATTTATGAGAATTTGTGCTTCAAGTGATTTGCAGTAAAGGTTTTCATATTAAACGTTTTTTGTGAAAACGAGCTAAAAAATTTCTCTTTTGAAAAACGCTCAAACGATATTAATATATTATATCATTTATACTATTTCATTATCAAAGATATTAATGCGGTTGCATGTTTTAACGAAGGGGGTGAGACCTTGGACAGCCGAGATCTAAACTCTGGCCGCGGAAGCGTAAGACTTCACGTTTTGACGAATATTTGCTTATAGGATCAGGTTTTACTCTTCTATAATATTCTTAATGTCGTATGTTAATTCTACTATTAGAGGGCAAAAAAATTGAGAAAACAAATAAATGATCTGTAGGTAGCAATAGATGACTATTGCGAAGAGGTATGGGGCAAAATAGAAAGCCTACACTAAAGATATTAGGAAACTAGCCAATACGCGAAAGTTAGTGCCATTCTTTCGCACCGCTAGTTAAATCTATTTGACCTAGGACAGAGGCTAATTCCTATACAATTGTAGCAATCTTTTGCGAGTGGGATGCTAATTTTTTATAAATGTTAGCAAATTGTCTTCTTTCCTTAGCATATTATGTATATAAGGGATTGTATGTTTACAATGAAATTGCATTTTCATAAACACAAATATTTAATAAGAAAATAGCCGCCTTAGGCGCCCCGCTAAGATGGTTCCATATTTGGCTGTTAGAAAATTTAGAACCCCCGTGTAATACTGTTAGAGATGCATCTTCTCCGCTATAAATCATAAGGCAATATCAACAAGCCCCACTTGTATCCACAGCATGATATATTGAAAAGTGAACACGAAAAAAACAAATTTCAGGAATGCTACACATCCTGCGAGAGGGGAAATATTCCCCCTTAGATTTACATTTCCCACTAGATTACTTTCTCCTTGGGATCTACCACCACTTGGAAGATAATTTCCTTGACAGAACCTCCCGACCCCTCGGAAGCGGTTCTCGGGGGCAAACAGCCCCTGCAAAGTACAGAGGAGATCCCCTAGGGCTACGAGCAGTGCGGGGAAACTGGCGTCTAAAGGAACACATTCGTCAACACCGATTGGATAAAAATGTTGTTGCCCGAGACGAAATGCGACCAATGAATTTTTTAAATGTTGAGGCACGCGTTAAAACTCTTAGAAATTAGAGAAAACTTTAAAACAGGTGTTACGTCAATAAGTACATACGGTGCACGATACTAGTAATAAGATTCTAAAAATCGTAAACGATGAATAGTAATCTTTACCTCAACCAGGAATAAGAACTTGCCCTGGGATCTGTTGTCCTTCCCTCCCATTGGTTTGCAGGATAATAACGAGGAATGTTTTCTTACGAATTGGGACTTCGTTTTACGTGGGCGAATATTGACCCTTGTAAGTGTATATTTATGGGTGTCAGTGTAGTAAAAGAACAGATTCCTTAGTCAACGATTAGTCTTTCTTCCATATTTTTTATATAATGGACTGTAGACTGTTTTTTGAAAGTTTTACCGCATGTTAGATTACGATTGCAATCTCCATTCTGCCAACTCCTGCGAGTATGCATTGTTCTTTTACACCTTTGGTATACATGTGTGCCAGGGAAGATTTCTGTCATAGCAGTAAAGTTAACAAGCGACTATCTTCAGCAGTTTGACCGCATTAGGTAGCTCAGGGCATCAACGGATGTCACTGGAGCGTCTCTGAGCGGGCCACGTTAGGGGTTTGAGTCCCGACGGTGACAGGATTTTCAACACCAAGTTGTCAGCTACGTCGAATTCAGTCGCTGACTGGTGGTCCGTAATTCTAGTGTCAGTCTGCTCTGATCGGTAGTTTGATGTTTTACCGAAGTACCTAGTCAGCAGTACCATAACGGACCGCACGCGATCTTTCCTCCCTCTTCCTTGTTCTATCCTCATCCCTTACACACACACACACACGCGCTAACATGCACTACACTCCCACACATGCGGGGAGACAGGTCGGGATCTTATAGCTTGTCTCTCATGGGATGGAGCCTGACTGGTAGGCGACACCTGATTGGGGAAAACCAGCAAGCTGGCGGGTAGGTCGGAGCCAGATCTCGCCATCCAGCGGGAAGGATGCGCCCTCTCACGCGATAAAGAGCACGCCCTTCTCTTACGAGACCAATGACCCAACCGCGAATGTCTACGGCAACCAAGTAATAAAATGGGTTGGAAGGATGAACAATGAAAATAAAGGGTAAATGGGAATTTCAGGTTTGGACCGCGGCTGAAAGCAGTAGCGTAGAGGAGGATGAAGCAGTGGCGTAGAGCAGCGACGGAAGTAGAGTAGCGCATTGAACTTTGGGATCCTCTTAAGTGTTAATTTGAATAAAAGGACAAAAATTCTAAAAATTGCTTTTAAATTGAGGCGCTTCTCATAAGGCGTTGGTAAGTCACCCAACAAGCAAAATGTAGATACTTATTATTAGGGCCCGGATAATTATGTAATTACATATTTTCCTAAGGTAACTCTATCAAGTCGAATCAACGATTATGTTCACGTTTTACATCGGTTAGTGGCCAAAATCGTTGAGTTTTTAGTACATATATTTACATATTTTGCCCGAAATTACATATATTTACATATTTTACACAAATGAACATATTTTTACATATTACTGATTTTTTTCCATTATCCTACATTTAAAAAAAAATATTCCCTTTTCCTATCTGTTTTTCATATGGAATCATCCAAACAAACAATTCAGCATTGTCAAACTTTTTTTCTGTAGCCACCTCACTAAAATTAAGCTATTATTACGCCCTGAAATGAGTGTATCCATAAATGCCAACGATATTAGAAGTAAAAGGGGAAGGCGACGATGCAATCCATAGATTCTGTTCTGTTAGTTTCCAGCGCGAGTATCGCAAAGAACAGAAAGGAAGTTTAAAATTTGTGAAAATGATATCTTTAGCAGGCGATATCGCGCACCCACTTCGCATATTTTAGAGGTCTCCTTTGACCACGATACCCTTCACCAGAAACTACACGCACCAGCTCAAGGAGGACTGTTGACATTTTTCTTTGCCTGATTTTTACATGCGTCCCTATACCGTTGTTCGTAAATTATCTCTTTGGACCACAAATCTGAAGTAAAATCTCGCTGTGGCTTATGTGCAACGAAATTGTATTGGCAAGATTGTGATAGGTTAAATGAAAGTTTAAAAGTGTAAGTCTTATTTTGTTAACTTGTGAAGTGTTACCCAAATGCAACCATCAAACTATTACAAAACTTTTTAACAATACAACGGGATTTTTGTGGCCTAATGAAGTTAAACATAATGTCTTCCTTCCGGTACTAGTGCAGCGCCGTACATGTGCAAGGTAGCAGAAGCCCTGCAGGTATTGTTCCAAAATTACTACTTCGAACCTATCTTGTGCGTGCGTTGCGTTTGCAGAACTGATTAGATCTCAGTTTGATAAAGTTGAAACATTGATTTCCAATACAAAAAAGGATTAACGAGATGGGGCACCTGGATCGACGCTATGAGCTACAATACTCAAAATTTTGATTTTGTAAAACAAGTTATACATCAATTTGATTGTAAAGCTGCAGGATTTATAGGCATATCGAAGCAACTGTTTGATACTCAAAGTTGAATAACTATATTGCTTCATTTTTCAGTAAGCACTACAATTACTCGTAAATGTTTGTAAACATCTTCCCTGAAACTTTCTGGTAGCTTTGAAATTACCCAATCAGCAGTTGCTTCGAGGGTCAATAGGGGGATCTACTGAAGAACAAGAGGACTTTCGTTCTGGAGAAAAACCCAGGATTCAAACAATTTGTGTTATTAGTGCAGTGCTATGAGAGGATAATTCCGTCACACTGGATCCAGAAAACACGGAGAAGGATAGAAAGTGTATTTTACATGAATATTGTAAGTCAAATGAAGTCAAAATGCAATTCGTCACGTCTCCTTGAAGTTCTCTTTCTTTAGAGATCTCATTTTTGAGACCTCATTGTTTGCGTGTTAGAGCAGCAAAGGGAAGGTATACTACTGAAATAATATCGGAGACGATATAGGTTTCTTATTGATACGGGATCTTTGTAAATAATAGGATTATGAGAACTATAATGTTTAATTCTAGTTTTTGTATTAAGTCTACAGAACAATATATACTAAGATAAAGGTATTTTAATAAAAAATTATTGATATAATGATATTTAATGTTACATATTTCATACTTTTGAGTACATATTTCTGTATATTTTGATACATATATATGTACATATTTTCCCAATTTTTAGTACATAATTATCCGGGCCCTACTTATTATATTCATTGTAGTTAGAGGTGGGCAAAGCACTAGCAAAATGGTATAATTCAATACAACAACGGTTGCATGTTTGCTATGTTTGCGACCATGCCCTAACCACTTTACAATAATGGTTGCAAATCTTTTAATCAAATACATTTTATATGATGATCAACTTATTTACAGAATTCTTTGAAGTTGCAATTGTACCTCCTGCAAAACTTGAGTTGGCTTACCATGATCTAATCGCAGATAGTTGCGTAAATAGCAAATTCATTACAAGAAAAAGTCAAATCGGGTGAATACCAGACCACTAGGATTGATTGATTGTTCGTGATTCCGGGCGCGGCAACTGCCGAGGTAATTTTTTCCCGTAAGTGTAGTGCGTATTTTTTTTCCTCGGGAGGTGGCGGTGATCTTTTACCCGTTGGATGGCGATATCCGGCACCGACCTACCTTCGGCTAACGCGGTTTTCTCTAATCAGGAATCTCCCACTAGCGGGGCATCGCCCCAGCCAGGACAAGCTCTAAGCTCCCGGCATGTGTGGTAATGTAGTGCATGTTAGTGTGTGTATGTAAGAGGTGAGGATAGAACAAGGAAGACGAAGGAAGGATCGCGTGCGGTCCGTGGCCCTTTTGCTGGAGGTATTGCTCCAGCATTCGCCTGGGGTTTATCGGAAAACAACCGATTAGAACAGCCGACGGCTAAAATTCTCCTCTAGACAGCGACTGAATTCGACCTAGATGACAAGCTAGTGTCAAATATGGTGCCACTCTCGGGAGTGGCACCTCGGACCTCCAGGTCAGAGGGACTGCAGTGGCGTCACTTAATTCACTGAGCCACCCCTGCCGGACCCAGACCACAAGGTAACCTCGTGCTGCGCCAGTGGCTGGGAGCCACCGGCGCTGCTTCGGCCGCCTCCTTCGCCCGCCCGGCCACTGCCTTCTTTGGAAATTAAGGGTGCGGCGGGCGCGGCGGTGTGAATTTCCCCGGAGGCGGCGGGAGGCGTTTCAGAATTCAAACCCCCGCGAGGGGGCGGCGGGGGGGCGCCGGAGGGGAAGATGAAATGAGCCGGGGGGGGCGGCGGGGGAGGGTTTTGAGGCGCACCTGAAAATTAACCTCCCGGCTGCTTCTTCGCGGAGGGAGGCTCCGGTTGCGGCGCGCGGTGACCTTATTAAGCCGCCGCCCCAGAGCCATCTGGCCGGACGAGTGGAAGTAATGGCGGGAGCGACGTTGCCCGGAGGGACCCCAGCCGCCCCTGTGCCTTGGGCGGGCGAGTGCGCTTTACATGGCTACAACACATGATTGTACAACTAGAAGTAATATTTACTTTTCTACCCATAGATATTTCAACGTCGTCAGACTGCATTTGGTCTTCTTATTTTTGAAGACAGAAAATTGTTTAGGATAACTGCTTCATATTAGAATTACAACATGATAGGAATATATTAAATTTAATACGAAATAGCTTCCCTTAGGCCATTTAGAGGGGGATGTGCCCTTGACAAGGGTACTTCGCTGTTGGGCTTCAAAACCTTTGTACGTGCAAGAAATACACGCTGTGTATTTTCAACTCTGCGTGGCGAAACGATGAAACCTCTTGCATTCAAGTTTTGAAATTTGAAATTAAAATGGAATTACATACTGCGTATAGTGGATGAATGTTTGTTCGTGCAGAACGTCTAAAATGGAACTATTTTAATACTTACATTTTCATTTTTTGATGAACCTTTGCAACAAAAATCAACATGGGAGAGTCATATCAAGGAAAATATTACAAAAATGTATTTAACTCATTCATAGATAAAGAATCGTGATTAGTAAATCGTAATCTTCTTAACAACAAATATAAATGAGAGTCCGCAATGCACAAGTATTCCTTCCAAATACTGTCTCCTTCTTACTCCCCCTTTTTTGTAAGGTTTCTGGATGAATGACTCGGGCAAGTAATTATATTTGCTCGAACAGTGGCATCCGAACCAACTAGGGATGTCACCAGATTTAATACAGTTGATGTCATGTCCACTCTGTAATGCAGGGTTTCGGGTCGTCTTTCGATTCGAAGATAAATATCAGTTACTTTTCAACCAGTAACAGAGTATATTCTTGTTAAGAATTACAGAAAATTTTACTGTGTAAATTACCAAATTTGGAGTCGATGTTGAGAGAATTTTGAAAATGTCCGAGGAGCTTCATGTAAAATACCCCCAAATTTGGAAGAATGTTTTTTAAAATCTCAAAGCTTCGAGTAGAGCCAAATGGACTGGGATTTCTTGAATTAGAAAAAAATGCAACGTATGGTTTAGGCACTAGTGGTGTTCACGGACGGACGGGCGTTTTGTTTCCAATTGGTTTTTCGGTATAAATGACCCACAATACAGTAATAGACTATACCACGTGTTAGGGGATTATTTTCTGAATTTAGCAACTGTATTTATCCACTTTTTCGTTATCACAGCCCGTCAATGAATTTTTTCTTCCGAATATTCGCCGCTTTTTCGCGCAGCATTGCATAACTTTCCCTATTCTACGTATATTACTGAAAAAAAAAACACAATATGTAAAACGTACAAAAATACCCTTAAATACAAAAGAAAATCATAGCATTCAAAACAGGAATTCAGAAATAGTTCCCTTGAAAAATTCCTTCATTATACACATTAACATTTACGTAAGACAAAATCAACTTCAACTTATTTACATTCAATCTGTATTATTAGACCAGGTTAAATATAAACGTTTAAGTTATATGATTCTATTAGCTTCGCTTAAGAAAAATTTGCAGAGGCAATACCAGTGAATGGAGAATTTAAGTACATTACTTCACGAAATGAAATACATTGAAACAAATGACGCTTTCTCAGTCCTCACACTGTTCATTAATCCCAAAGAATTATACAACACAAAGTTTAACATCTTCACGCAGGTCTCGTGCAAAAATGGACAGAGACATTCTTTCTTGATAATTTGCGAGTACTTGCAGAAGAAATTCCCGGTTGGCTGAGTGAATAGTTTCTAAAGCAGAATAGTATCGGCGCCTTCTAGCGGTCGTTACGAGTAGTTGGTTATTGCAGATACAATATAAAGATATAAATTTAGGATGGGCAAAAATGTCTTTGGGAAAGTGTAAACGAATGCAAACAGCAGAAAAAGTTTGACTTACTATAAAGTGTTGAAATACAGGTCAAAGGAGTAATGTGTTAAAGAAATTTTGAGTTTGTTTAATTATAAATGTTTTAATGGAGGCAATTTGAAGCGCTCTATGGTTTTTAATTTTTTTTAGGTCGCTGTGAAACTTTTTGGTCACATGATGATGATAATAATAATGATAATGGAAATGTGGAAAAATTGATTAGCAGTAATTAGGAACTGAAGAATTGTCATTAAATTTTTCTTCTGGTTTTTTAATAATACAAATTTAGAGAACAACGACTTTTTATATCCTCAATTTGGTAAGGTTGAATAAATATCTCTAAGCATCTTTATCGTTAGTGGAAAATCTTCTGAGCATTCTTTAACTATTTGAGCAGTAAAATTATTTTCTTTAGTTATATCTAAGAAATTTAATAATTGAGAAATAAAGGAAAATTTTTGGCTAGGGCTGTTTTTGTAGAAGACCATGTCTGTGAATTACTTGTATCAGAATTATTTTTTATGAAGTTTGGTACTTTGATTTTTGTTACTTTTCTATGTCCTTAAGTTATGACTCGTCAATATCTGAGGATTCTGTTTTATCAGAAAGACCAAAATCGTTTTCAGATAAGTTATTTTGTGAGTTTATGGTAAAAGTAACGGAAGATAATGGGCGTTTTGGTCTCGTGGAAGCATTAGAAAAATCTAGTTCCATTCTAGCTTCAGAAGAATTATTAGGAGATGAAAGTGTTGGTTGTGGAACACATCGAGAAGACGAAGTTAATATTTGATTAATTAATGGACAGTAACTTTTTCGTAACTTTTTCTTGAGTATTGGAACTTATATTGATATGTTTCATCGACCAATAATAAGATTCATTTGCAATCACTTATGGAGATAGTGAATGATTTTTTTTCTTGAAGATTAAACTTAGGTGTATCTTCGATCATGTCTTGCTTTGCTTCATTGAGAGTGGGCAGCTCTGGAATGCTTTATATTGAGCTAGATGAAAGTGGGCACTTTGTGTTTTTTGAATCAATAACTGTTTCAATTTTAGGGATACTAATATTATCTTTTGGTAGTTTATTTTTATTTTTTTCAATATTTGTGATTGAAACAGGCTCTTGATGAATTTTAAGAACACGAAATTCCGTTTCTCACCACTTCTTATGTGTTTATTTCATAACTGATGGTTTTGTTCACATTAATAGTACATTATGAAACGATGATGTAATGATGGGTATTAATACACGAGTGTGAAATTACGATACGAGCGAGGAACGAGCGAGTATCGTAAACTTCACACGAGTGTATTACCCATTACATCGAGTTTCATACGGTAATTTTTCTTCGACTTATGGTAACTTTTACAAGTTAAACTTCTCGACTGAATCATTACGTGGCAGTCGACATGCAAGATTCAGCGAAGGCCACCTAGCGGACACCTCTCTTCCCTACAACTGCAGATGGCTTTGTTTTACCAGAGGGCCTGAGAAGAACTATTAAAGTTGCGGCAATAATATTCCGACGTCACCATTTTCGCATTTTCTCTCATTTCTGGAAACTTCAACACAACCAGGAAGAACTACCATTCACTAAATATTTTAAACTAAAGAATTGGGCAGTTTTTTTAAGGACAACCATACGGCAGCAGCAAATCACACAAAATGACTTGCGTTCAGATCTTAACGTCACTCAAATGTTCTCTGTAATAACTACCACCGCGCTAGTAAGTAGGATCAAAGTGAAATTACGTTCCAATTTATTTTAAATATTATTCCACGTAAAATTTACTACTAATAAAAGAAATTAAAATTGAGAAGCATACTATAATATTAAATGTAACTTTAATATACACACTCGAACGAAACATTTACTGCAACGATTCTCAATGATTAATGAAGTGCTAATACTTGGTGTGTAAGCGTCTCTGTGATTGGTCAAGAACCTGTATCATAATGAAAACTGTATCGAAATGGCTATCATTATGCAACTGGTTGCAGCCATCCAATGACAGCATTATACAACGGGAGTAGAAAAAATCATTATCTTCTATTTTATTGGGATTTTTATCACAATTCTTTGCAACGTGTTCTTGTTGATTATATATGAATTAAATATGTATAATTAAGAAAACGAGTTAATAATTTTTCGAAAACTTTTTGTAATGATGACAGATGGCTGATGGGGACGAAAGTGCATTTAGTTTTTGGGATCTTTGCCAGCTTTACAGATGAAGAAAAAGAGCAAATTTTCAAGCTTGAGGGAAGTGCGAAAGACGAAGCATACAATTGAACATATTTGTTAATTTAACTATATTTGAGATCTTTAATTCTTTTAGCATTTTATTTGAAATTGCGTCATGACCTGAGGCTTTATTTATTTTTAATTTTTGTCTTATATTCAGTACTTCATGAGTGGAAATGTACTTAATAGCTGTAGGAAGGGGAAGACATAAAGGTTTCTATTTTATCATTAAATTCTTGATTAATTACAGGATTTGGTGTAAATGAATTTTGAAAATGGTTCGCAATCAGGTTAGTTATTTTGCTCATCAGAATATGCTGTGTAATTACCATTATTTAAAACAGGAATAGGGGAATGAGATGTCATTAGTTTTTTAATAGTAGACCGTTGGGGTCGACTGTTAGGGTGAATTTTTTGTATGTAATTTTCAAACTTATTGTATTCATATTTATCAATGTGAGATTTAATAATTAGAAATAATTTATTTCTTTTCTTTTTAAAGTCTGTTCGGCGAGTTTGTTGACAATATCTTCGTAGGTAATGTTGAGATTTAATGCCCGGCAATGAATTTTTTCTGCCGAAAATTCGCCGTTGTTTTGCAACATTACATAACCTTTCCTATATTGCGTATATTACTTCGTATAGACATAGGTATATGGGAAAGTAAAAAAGGGTGGCGGTCGCAATACTGATTAAATTGAGTCTTTGAGACTGACACTAAAGTCTTAATGGCATTGCAATGGAAGTTAACCAACATATTCTCATCAAGTATATTTGACAAATTACTAAACAAAACGACGCGTGTTTCTTCAACTTTCTGAACGTCGCGACGTTCTAAACGTTGAAGAAACAATTTTGAACGCAAATAACTGTGATTTAAAAATAATGTATCATAAATAAAACTTAGCAATTAAATTTCGTATCACAAAATAAATACACAATCTCCACTCAAAAGTACGAAAAATGAACATACGAAAATCACATTCACAATGAAACAACGGAAATTTCAGGATATAAGCAATTGATGTTGAAAGAGTCGGAAGGGAAAAAAATCTTCAAAGTGGTTTCCAAGTCCTATCTTGGAAGACGAAAACATTTCTTCAGAAGATTACAGCTCATTTCTTTAATATTAATTCTTCCAGCCTCCCTTTCTGAAGCAGCCCCTCTCCGAGCAAAGTAAAGATAGAATGAAAAAAGAGTAGTAAAAGTAGGAAATATATTGCCGGAGAGAGGTTATAAAACGCGAAATTATTTCAGATATTGCGTTCGATATGTACGAACGAGAACATTCTTTGAGTGCTGCACCGCGTTCCACAGCCCACGAGTTCAACAGAGCCGCATTTCCGCAATTCTCCAACTAAAGGAGATATTTAAGGGAGAGTTAGGTTAACTGGACCGGTTAGGTTAAGTAGTCCAAGCTTTTAAATATTGGTGGGAAGTGTTTATTGTCTTTTACACTGGATGGCATTCGTAGGATGATATGTCTGATAATCTAAGCTACAATCATAAGTTGCAGGCCTTCATTTTTCCAGTAAAGTAATTTTTATTCTGAAAGGTCAGAGGATTTTTTCTATCCGTTCATTTGCTTTGCATTTTTATTGCAATTTGATAAACTACAAGACTAATATTCACATCCTAATTATTGTCAGTATTTTTGCTCTATAATAGTGTTTTGTTTTTAATAATACGTCGCGGCTTGTGTGTTTTCGAGCATATAAAGAAAATATGTGCTAGTGGGGTTAACTGGACCGCCGGGAGGAGTGGACCGGTCCAGTTACCTTCTTTATTTTTGTATCTCGGAAGTAGTATTTGTTGATTTCAAATTATTAAATCTGGAATGTTACATCATTTATTCGCCTTTCACTATTTTATTAATTTAATTCATTACCACCTATTTCCTAGTTTTAATTATAGATGCTACGTTTTGGGAAACGTAGCATTTAAAACGCGATCCGTGGCCTGTTTTCTCATTTATGTGTGAAAAAGGTTATAACAATGTGTAGAAGATTTTTTTCTTCATTAAAAAGTCTATTAAACGTCAACTTTATTTTCACAGCTTATTTTAATTTCCGATCCACTTAATCTTACCGGTTAGGTTTAGTAGTCCTACTACAAATGTATAAAACATTTCGTATTTGACAATAACTGTAAGCACAATAGTGGTGTTAATGTAAGGAAAAAGCCTCTCTCAGTTATCATGCGAAATTTCACGTGTGTACATCAAGTAAATAACATTTTAGAACTAGTTAAAAAAAGTAGACCAATTATCCTAACTCTTCTCTACTCCCTCAGTTTGAATTTCTAAACTTGTCTTTCTCATAACCAGTTTTCTTGTGAGCTAGTGACAATACTAGAGCAGTTAATAATTCACAGTAAGTACATTACGAATTAATGAATTGCTTCAAAATTGTCGAATTCGTTCGTAAATTTCCTATAACGTCTAAAAGAACTGAAAAACTAGGCACTACTAATGGTTGCACTCAATCGAGTTAACAGATAATCTCGTGGAGAGTAGGGATGGACGAATGGACAGGAAAAAAAACGAAACATTTTGAGCCTATATTGTATGCAAATTAATGCAAATACATTAGTGCCACAAATGAAAATGTTAGCTTTGAGAAAATCACTTGTACATTGAATAAATCCGTGGTGCAACCAGAGAGGAGGGGGGGACTCGCTGAACTTCACCTTCCCCCCCCCCAGAAGCGAATGAAATATCCACGAATAGAGCTTTTTCTAATGTTCTATAGTACCGAAATTCACTTTGTAACTCAATTGAAAACGTTATGCAGTAAAACCTTCTCAATGCGGAAGGTGTATAATGCAGAAATCTAATAATCTGTCTTAAATCGCGGTCACAAATTCTACAGTATTACATTGCATAAAGCGGAATCTTGTCTAATACGGAAAAAAATCTGGTCACTTGAAGGTTCCGCTTTGAGAAAGTTTTACTGTGTGTAACTAATGAATAAAACAATAAAATTCTGCATGAACGAAACTTTCTTACGATGGTGTCGCAGCATAAATGTTACAAACTTCTAGGGCGTAGTAGAGTTCATTCGAAAACATCGCTTTTTCCCAATCAGTACCAAGAGGGAAATTTCTTACACCGGAAATACGCATGTGGCTCTTATCCCAGATGGTGCAGTAACCGCGTTTGAACAGATTTCCGGCTAGGTACTGCATGAAATCACTTTGCGTCATACCGTCACTTTCTGTGCATAAGACTATGCCTGAAAGAAGCGTGTCATAAATGTAATTTTGTATATGAAACTCTCCACCCAGTGACAAAATGTTACCATTTTCGGCCCCTCTGCATTTTGCCCTGCAAATTGAATTAAATTTATTCTGAGACACGCCGTGTAGAAAAATATCGAATGAGCCGAGGCACACTGTGTAGAAAAATATCCAGTGAGCTGAGCACTACACGTATAGTTTCTTCTTCTCCTTCAGGTATACAGGCACTGCCTTTATTGCTCCCCGTAGATATACCTCGGTTACACTACTGAAATCATAAATATGCAATTTGAAGTGACATTGTACCTGTAGTTCACATTCCATTTTTATTATTTTATTATCACTGATTCACATCAAAGTGACAACCATTCACTATTAATGTTATAGTCATCTGCAGCCAAAATGCCAGTAGGAAGGACATTTTCTACATGCCTAAAGAATTTGATCCAGAATTAAGCGCACTGCTTCTAAGAAAATGCTAAATAATTAAGTAGAAAACAATTGAAAATGAATAGTTGAAAGAAATGCATTCTTTAACCTTAATGGACTTCACTGATTCAATTCACTGTTTACATCCAGCATAATGCAAAGAGAAAACAACAACATAATTCAGCCAAACAGTAAAATTTGATTAAGAATACAAGTATAGCTTGATGCAAGGTTGTTACCCCATAACATTCACATTATAAAATATTGTTACTTTCATGTGCGCCCCATCCCGATGGTAGGCACCCACACCGATGGCACGGTTGCACGGAGATCTGCACCTGTACCGGCTCGTCAGCTAGGACGAATTCAGTCGCTGTCTGGAGGAGAATTCTAGCGACCGGTTGCTCTGATCGGTAGTTTTCCGTGGATTTCTATCGACATCAGGTGAAGGCCGGAGTAGTATCCTAACAAACGGTCCACGGACCGCGCGCGAAATCAAATATCTTCAAGTTTAATGCCCAATTTCGGATTGAAGTTAATGGAAATAAATAAAATTAAAATTGCTTCAAATTTTTGACAAATGAAACATAGGATGTTCATAAGAATGACGTAAGTCTAATTTTCTTTTAAACTATACGATATTTTAAAAATTGCAAAAGTTAAAAATAATGGGAGAAAGTGCACGCTGTTTGAGCGCCTGTAGATTAAATATTCTGCAGTGAGATATTGAATGCAATAATAATTTCGAAGTGTGTGTATTATAAGTCTCATCAGAGTTGAATAAATTATACCAAAAACATAATCTATTTATAAATTTCATTGATGTTTTAGAATGTGTTTATAATGAGAATGCAACATTTTGAGAAATTTCAAAATATAGCAGCAGATTGTGTTGATTGATTCAAAACCTCACTAAAAAGTTTTTTAAATATTGTTTGATAATTTACAAAATAGATTTGAGTTTGAAAAGAATGTAAAGTAATGTAGTCAGTACTTAACGATGTATGTTTCTTCTGATTATTAAAATATTCTGGGATACATTTATGAGGTGATGACTAGCTGGAATTTTCATTATGTGAAGCCGACACAGCTATTAATCTCCTTTCTTTTAAGGTCAGACTGAATATATTCACGTCACATTAACACCATTACACTGAAATTAACTCTGAAAAAATATTTCAAGTGGTTAAATATTTGTTTCATCTAGTGAAAGGAAAAAGCTGTCTTGTGTTTTGTCTTTCAATTTCATATATAAAGTCATTTCTTTTTCTGGAGTCTTCAATATCTGAGCACAACCTGTGATAATAGCGATACAAATTTCATTTCTAACTTTGGAATATTTTTATTTTTTTTTTTTTGCTGCGACCCTTGGTCAAGTATTATCCATGTTCGGCAATACTGACAAGTAGGCTGCGAATTAGCAAATCTCTTGTTACTTTTAAATTTATAAATTAACAATTACTTGCAGATAGTTTCGGAAGAATTCTTATGTAATTCCCTTGATAAAGGAATGTTCAATAAAATAATATTCGAAATGTGTATTTAAACAATTTGTTAACTTATATTACGCTCTTCGCCGTTTCAGCTGATGAATATGCTGTTGGTTTTGCTCTTGCACTTTGACAAGCTGAGCGCCTCTCTCTGCCTAGGAGGTCCTGTGGATTGTAGGAGTAAAAGCAATATTTACTTTTCTGTCCCCAGATTTTTCAACTTCGTCAGACTGCATGTGGTCTTTTTTATTTTTAAAGACAGAAAATTGTTTTTCTACTCGCATTGTATAATGCTGCCAATTGATGACTGCAACCAGTTGCATAATGACAATCATTACGAAACTGATTTCATTATGATACAGGTTCTTGACCAATCACAGAGAAGTTTAAAAACAAAGTATTGACACATAATTAACCATTGAGAATCGTTCTAGTAAATATTTTGTTCGTTTGTGTACATTAAAATTGCATTTGACGTTGTATTATGCTCGTCAGTTTTAATTTCTTTTATTATTAGTATTTTTTGTGGAACATTATTTAAAATAAATTGGATCGTACTTGTCTTTGGTCTTACTTGACTAGAGTAGTACTCCCTCGCAGGCGGACTGGTAGCCACAGCCATCTGCAGCAGCATGCGTGATAAGGGTTTAGGGAGCTCTCCACTAGGTGGCCTTGGCTGAATGCTGCACGTCAACTGCCACGAAACGATTCAATGTAAAAGTTTAACTTATAAAAGTTGTAGAAAAAGTACTGTATGAAATTGAGGTTTACGATACTCATTCGTTTCCTGCTCGTATCGTAATATCACACTCGTGTATAATACACATCTTTACATCACTGTTTCGTAATGTACTATTGGAATAACTCTTTTATATAACAATTACAATTGTGATAGGAATATATTATATGTGATACATTATAGCAGCAACGTGTCGGTAAGTAATTATTTCCGTCATCAGGCTTATATGTTCAAGGGCCATTTAAGCCTGAAGATGGAAATAATGATTTTCCAAATGTATAACATTAATATTTTCAGTCATATTGAAATTCTTATATAAAACAGTAATCCTAAACAATTTCCTGTCTCTAGAAATAGCAAGACGAAATGTAACCTGACGGAATGGTAGAATCGCACGTGTTTAGCCGTCAATCCTCCCAGCTCTCCGTTGTAGCGCCTCCTATCGCAACGGATCTACTCGATTCGCGCAGCGTCCCGACAACGGCCCTCTGCTCCTCGTTCCTCCTCCTGGAGGAGCGCAGCAACGGGAAATACAAACATTTGCTCAGGTACGTCTGGGGGCGGGGTGAGGCGAAGGGGGACTGGACGAAGGGGGTGCGGGGCGGCGTGGGTCACGGGGCGGGCCAAGTAGAGTGGGACGAGGCGGAGCGGGGAGGGGCGGCAAAAGAAAATGGGGGAAGGCGGCAAGAAGGACGAGGAATTACGCGAGGGAGGACGGGAGCGGGGATTAGGGAGGTGGAGCGGGGTGGGGAGGTGGAGCGTGGAGGACCAGAGGAGGGGCCGTGCTAGAAAATAGGGAAGGCGGCAAGAAGCACGATGAAGTACGCGATGGGAAGCGGGGAGGGGAGCGGGAAGGGGGAGTAGGGATGGGGAAGTGAGCGGGGCGGGGTGCGGGGAGAGGGAGAGGGGAAGCCGGGAGGGAGAACGGGGAGGTGGAGCGGGGAGGGACGACGCTACAAAATTGGGAAGGCGGCAAGAAGCACGATGGAGTCCAGGAGGGGCTGCGGGGAGGGGCGAGGGCTGAGGGGCTGAGGGGGGAGGACGCGCGGAAGCCCGCGCGGCCGCCGTGCCGCAGGCCGAGGGCCGGGGATCGCGCTCGCGAAATTGCTCCTGGGGCGCCAGCGTCAACACGGCGAAGCAACCGCCACACAGGGCAGGCGCTCGCTCTGTCACTCGTCAGTCCGCAAAAGACAAGTGTTCAATCAGCACTCTTTCTCTTGGCGCCCAGATTTATTTGTCCTCTATTTTATTTCCATAATGACATTGATTACTTGTCCTTCCTGGTACGTCAACGGCTAAGCTACTTATTCCAGTAAGTGTAGTGTATGTTCTTTGCTCGGGAAGTGGCTGTGATCTTACCCAAATTGATGGTGAGATCCGGCGCCAATCTACCGGGCGTCGGCTCGTTTGCCCAACCAGGTATCTCCCTCCAGTGGAGGCACTCGCCCCAGACGGGACAAGCTCTAGCTCCCGACCTGCCTCCCGGCATATGTGGTAGTGTAGTGCATGTTAGTGTACATGTAAGTAAGGGGTGAGGAATCAAACTAAAACAAAACAGCAGAGGGGATAGTGAATTTCCTTGAAAAATATCTCTGTTAATCTGAATACTTCTTGTTTCTACTACTCCCTTTCCGCTGTGTAGTAGTAACCTGGTACTTCACGTCTTCGTGCTAGCCTTGCAAAGTTCAATAAGTGGGGGTTGAAATGGATAGATCTCAGGATCTTCAATATCCAGTTGTGTGGTACACTTGTGAAAGGCCTTCTGGTAGTCAGTCCAAGTCATGTTTAAATTACGTTTCGTTTTCTTATATCATTCAGAACGCCTTCATTTATATTATCTTATCTCTTATTTTATATCTTCGATGGAGATGAGTACTAGCCATAACTAAAGAGAAACAATTGAGTTAAGTGGATTAACATGTAAAGCAATTTAAATAAGGAATAGAATACAAATAATTAGCAATCGACAATCTTAGTATTTGCGCTAATAATGATTTTGTGAGATGTTTCCGGGCGCGTCAACTGATAAAGTCCCGTAAGTGTAGTGAATGTTTTTCCTCTGAGGAGGCGGTGATCTCTGCTTAACAGTGAGATTCGGAGCCGACTTACGCGTTGCCGTGAGGTGTTTATCCCTCCAGGAATCGCCCATCAGCGTGACAGCGCCCCCACCGGGACAAACACGAAGTTTCAGACTGGTTTCCAGACGTGTATAGCAGTGTAATGGCTGTAAGAAAGCGAAAAGGATGGAACAAGTAAGAATAAGGAAAGATCGCTCTCGGGCCTTGGGCCGTTTTTTAGAGTACTATATTCGCTTGTTGTTGATCGAATTGAACACGAAAGGTTACCGAGGAGAGTAGCTGACTGCTTGAATTCTCCCCCAGAGAGACGGCGAATTCGACGTAGCTATTTCGGAAGTGTTGAAAATTCTGCCACCGCCGAGTCTTGAACACTACAACATCTCTGTATGAGTCTCTGCAGTGACTAGCTGCTGCCCTGAGCCACCTAAAACGCTTTATTTCACAAGTATTTAAAATTGCCCTTCAATTGATATGCAATTTGACTTGAAGTCTGTGATTGATCCTTCCATCGGCGCACAATGGAAACAGGAATGGCAT
This sequence comes from Acheta domesticus, assembly GCA_031308135.1. Classification (NCBI taxonomy): domain Eukaryota; kingdom Metazoa; phylum Arthropoda; class Insecta; order Orthoptera; family Gryllidae; genus Acheta; species Acheta domesticus. The sequence continues at coordinate 794,523 of JAHLJT010009355.1, read as the reverse complement.
TAGTGCGCTGACTGTTTCCTAAATTCATTTTTTCTTCTATTTAATTGACTGATTTTCTGTGATTCCTTGCACGTCTACTACTGAGGTTATTAGTCCCGTAAGTGTAGTGTATTTTTTCATGGCGGCGGAGGATCTTTCTCCGCTGGATAGTGAGATCCGGCGCTGACCTACTGTCGACTGGCGGGGTTTGCCCGCAACCAGGTATTCCCACTGGTGGGGCACCGCCCCAGCCGAGACAATCTCTAAGCTCCCGACCGGTCTCCTCGCATGTGTTGTAAGGTACTGCAAGTTTCTGTGAGTGTGTGTAAGGAGTGAGGACAGGACAAGGAAGGGGAGGGAAATATAATTTTATAAGAAGGATTTATTAACTTATAAAATATTGCTCATCTGTATTTCTACATTTCGGATTGACTATGTAGAATCAGGAAAGGCTACGAATGCGGTTTTCCATGCAATAAATGGAGGTATGCTGAGAATTAACCACGCATTAAGAACGGAGTTGATCGGAGAAACCGCGCAAAACTTTTGATATTTCTCTTTTTAATAACTTGCTTATCTCTATTTCTACATTTCGACTACACTAGGCAGAATCAGGAGAAGCTACGAGTGCACTTTTTCCATGATACAACCGCAGTTATGCCGAGAATTAACCGCTGATGAAGACCCGGGCTGAAGGCGGTGCCGCCGCCGAAACTTGGCGCGTTCCGCGGGCGCGTGAACGGAAGCGCCGCCGACGGCCCCGAGGAGTCGCGACGAGACCGCGCGGCCGTAAAAGCAGATGGAGCGGCGGCGCCGTAGAACCCCGAGCACCGCGCGGCGGTCCGCGGCTCGACTCCCGACGCGAGGCGCCGGCGGCGCCCTCCGGGGCCCCGTTGCCGCCCACGCCCCGGCACCCGGCAGACAGATGGAAGCGCTCTTCCACAATCGGGCAGAGGTGAGGAACTTCCAACTACATTTTCAATTACAAACACAATTACCAATAAAAACAAAATATAAAAATCAATATAAAAATCAAATTATCTTTCTCATTACCTAGAACATACAAATGCATTTACATACATATACAACAAATTAATACACATATATACTAACATTTAAATAAATAAACTTACTGACTTTTTACACAAATATTCTTATATGGCTCATTCCATATTAAATCAACAGTCATTTTACCTCACCATTTTAGATTCAGATGAAATTTGACACATGGGTAGTATGAATGGAGAATAAGAAAACTACAAATTTTGAGTAAAATGTTTCCACCCGTTTGTGAAATACACCCAAGTAAAATTTTAAAAATTGGGTTCCCGAACATTTTTAAATTGATGTATATGGGTCATGTATATGGGTCAAAATTTGTAGTTTTCTTGTTCTTCATTCATACTACCTATGTGTCAAATTTCATCCGAATCTAAAATGGTGAGGTAAAATTGTAATTAAAACTGTGTTGATTTAATTATTATTTTTATTTAATAGGTAATTATAACAATTTATACAAAATTTCAGTTCTTTTAGCTATGTGGCTAGGCTGAAGGCCTTTAAGCCATTACAATACCTACATCCTACCGCATTCTAACCTTTCGAATTCTGGCATTCACCCCTAATGGTCTCTTCATCGCATCAAAGCCGCGGAAAGGAGACCATAAGGTACGGCTGAGGAAAAACCCCTGAAGGGGGAAAAACCTGCCGTCAGAAGACGAGGTACATGCTAAACTACTAGATTTTATTTCCTAAACTATTTATTTATTTCCTGGCGTGGGCATCTTCTCCATCCAGTCTTTGGCCTCCCCGCTTCTGAAATCAAACACCGCCACAGAAGATCGCCCGCACCACCGCCTCTTCGAACAATTTTCTACTAATTAACTTAATTATCGCATACTGACGAATTTAATTATTACTAACTTACTACTTATTATTAATGATTAGCATTACTGATTACCTTTCTAGTTAACTTAATTATCTCTTGCTTATTGAATTAATTATTTCATCTCCGGTCTAGGCTCCGCTCGTACTACTAACCAGTGCTGTTTTCCCATTCCCTGATTACCGTTTCCCTGACAGTTCGAACCTTTCCTAAAAATGTTCCTAATTCTTTCATGAAGTGAGATCTATTATCAGCTAATATGTTTTGAGCGAGCGTTATGTTTCTGAATTGGAAGCAATAGTTCCCCATTCCCATCCATTTTCCTCTCCAAGTTTCTGTAGCGCAGCAATTTAACAGGATGTGGATCCAATCTTCTCTATCACCGCAAAGTACACAGATTCCATTGTCGTTCGAATCCTTCATTCTACGTTGCATCCACCCTCCTACCCTAAACCAAGCGTATCCCCCTCTTGCATCCCTTTTAAGTGTGTGTACGTAACTTTCGCATCCCCATACAGGACTCGTGTAAATTTGTACCACTAACGAACATTTTTCTGCCGATGCTGCCAAAATATCTTGCCTTTTAATATCCGAAAGTCGATCTGAAATTAACTGTTCTATCTCCCGTGTTCCCCTATTCTCAATCATTTCAGGAGAAACGTCTCCCAAACCTGCGCGTTCTAGTACCCGTTTCACTTTGTACGCCCAATAGCGCTGATCGTTTTCCTGTAGTTGCGCTCTAAGCACCTGCGAATAAGCGTGTCCGACTCTTCACTTGCTAATCTAATCCAAAACTTAATGGCTTTCATTTTTAAATCTTTCCAAATTCCTACACTACCTACTTCTCTTAAGACGCCGGCATTAGCTGCGAATCTAGAGACTCCGAGAATTAATTTATAATAATCTGTTTCGATGCTTTCTAATCTGTCTATTCTGTCCACTCCCCAGATTTCCGCCCCGTAATTCATTGCTGGGAGCACTAGCGATTTAAACATTGTGTCGCACACCTTTAAGGCAATTCCGGTACTCTACGCATTACGCAACCGATTTCTTTGAGAGCAATTCTTCCTTTACTATGAGCCGCAACTATGTGTTTGTTCCATCCCCCGTTCATAGAGAATTTTGCACCAAGATAAGTAAAAGTTTTAACACGGTCGAGTTCCTCCTGCGCGTAATACCATTTCTCTTTGTTACTCCAAATAAACCCATTCTTGAAGACAACAATTTTCGTTTTTGAATATTTACTTTAGTCCCCATTCGACACTATATCTTTCTAGGGTGTTTAAACTCGACTGTAATCCCTCAATCGTTTCTGAGCATAGAACTAAATCGTCCGCATAAAGTAATCCGGGAATTTTCAGGCCATCAATTGCCGGTGCAGATGTGTCGGTTTCCTGTACCCATGTCAATAAATCATTTATATACAAGATAAACAACAGAGGTGAAAGAGGACAACCCTGTCTTACCCCTACTGTTGATTTTATTTTTTGCGTTGTACTTCCGTCACCGCACTTAACGCAGAAATTTACTTCTCTGTACATACTCTGTAACACCGTTAAAACTTTACTTGAGATGCCTAGTTCATTTAGTTTTCGCCATAACGATTCTCTGTTGATTGAATCAAACGCCTTTTCGAAATCAACAAAACTGCAATATAAGTGGCCTCGTTTACGTGAAAGCGCCTGTTTTACTAGTGTATCTAACACAAAGATATTGTCGGTGGTCGCGTAGCCTTTCTAAAACCTGCTTGCATTTTGAAATTTTTCTATACTTTTCCGCCCAGTCGCTCAGTCGAACGTTAAGAATTTTACAGAACAATTTACTTAGCGCTGGTAAAATACTAATGCCACGATAATTATCTGGGCAACTCGTATCGCCCTTATTTTTATAAATAGGTTGGAGAATAGCTGTACTCCAAGTTTCTGGATACGACCCGGTATCAAGAATGCTATTAAACAGATTCAAAATACTCTCCGGATCTAAGTTCCACAACTCCGAAATAAATTTTGTCGGAATGCCATCCGCGCCGCAAGCTTTTCTAGTGTTCGTGGCTAAAATTCCTTTATTCACTTCATTCCACGTTAACGGTTCATCTAATTCAGGCACTACCCGTTCAGTGAATATATTTGCCCCTCTTTCAATGTCAGCTATTGCGAGCGTTCGTGAAAAATACTGCACCCACGCGCCTGCTGAAATTTCATTACGTGCATTTATATTACTACGCAGAGATCTGATAACGTCCCAGATTGATTTACTTAGATCGTTCTTTACAATAGCTTCTATTCTTGCTGCCTCCCTTTCCTGCCAAGATTTCTTCGATTTCTTAATTGTAGCCTCGTACTGCCTGCGTAATACCAAGTAGGCATTTCTCGCTTCACCTGTTCCCTACGCTTCTATACTTCCTTAAGGCTAATATTGCTTCACGCCTGCTTTCGCGACACTCTTCGCTAAACCACCCTTGGGTCAGCACCCTTCCTCCTGCCCCCCACTTTCGCATGCCTCTTCCTGCGCTGAACAGCCGCCCTTCTAAATCCTTTGTTTGCTGCTCAGGCGACCGCAGCTCTCGCGCCCACCCCGCCGAGTTAAGAATAGCCTCCTCAAATTCCTGCCGCCTATCCTCTTTCCAGGTAAAAGCCGTTTTCTTGCTAATGCCAAGTCCGTTGCTCCCGCGCGCACCTCTGTCGATATCTGTTCAGTGGCGTTTACCGCTAAATGTACGCACACAGGCAAATGTCGGATTCCGCCCGTAACTCGATCACAAAATCTAATAAATTGCTTATTATTTCACGAGACAACAGAGCATAATCTATTACACTACCCCCATTTCCACTAATAAACGTGAGTTCCCCTTCTGTATCCTGTCCATGGTTACCGTTTAATAATTCGAGATTAAATCTGTCGCATAATTCCAACAATTCCTGCCCCTCGTTATTGAAGACTGGGTCTTTGCTTTTCTCGTAATCGCTCTCGCGTCTTGCCGATCGAAGTCCGAGAACACTTCCTGCTCATTGCCAATTCGAGCATTCATATCACCTAACACTAGTAAGTCAGTATTCGGATACCTCTGCTTCAACGTGTCTATGAAATCATTGATTTCGCCGAATGCTACGGGAGAGAAATAACGGGAGCCCTGTGGGGTGCCGGTAAATAAATACCAGCGAAATGTCCGCCTTTTGCATTACTAGTCTAATACATAGAAAAATTGTCTGAATTTGTAGGAATTTCCTTAATAAAATGCATTAACCTAGCGCGAAATAGGCACGCAACACCGCCCGGATACCGGCCTCTTTCACCTCTTGCGTTTTTTGTTTTTGCATACGGCTGAAAAACCAGGTACATTTAAAATTTCACCTTCCTTCCACCAAGTTTCAACTAGACCTATTATGTCAAACGTATTTACGTAGCTCAGAAAGTCATGATTTTCGAGCTTAGAGCCTAGACCTTTGATGTTCCAACATCCTATCCTTATGACCTATTCTTGCCTATTCGGCGAACTATTGGATTCCGACTCACAGCGGGTTTCCTGCTGCTGCGAGAATGTTTGAAGCAGCCATCGCCCTCGTGTACGGCCGCTCCAAGCTGTCCGCTGCGAACCGACCGGGACTCGCCGAGTTCCGCGAGCTCCGCCGGGATCGCGAACGAGACCTCCGGCGCGACCGCGAGCGAGGACGCCTCTCCTGCGAAGCCGCGGGGTCAGCAGTCCCCCGTACCACCCCAGAACGGGGCGCCGCCGCGGGCGCGGCCGCGGTCACGGCCGCCGGCGCGGGCCGGGAAGGCCGCGAAGAGGCGCCCGCTAGCGCGGCGGGGCGTCCGCCCTCCTGGGGTTCTGCCCCCTCGCCGAGCCCACGGGACCCCGCCGCTCCACCCCCTCCCACGCCCGCGGACGGGCCGACAGCTCGCCTAGGACGAAGCTACGCCCCGACACGACAAGCTTGTCGAAACGAATCGACGCCTGCCTTCCGCTAGCTTTCGCCTCCTGCAAGAAAGGTATCAACGCCTTACGCGTTTGCCGCACTGCCCAACTCAAGTCCTCACGGACGCGCACACTAGAATTCCGGGAGAGATACTCCCGGGCTGCACGCAGCAGCTCCTCCCGCTTCCTGAATGACGCCAGCTTGGCCACAATCATGCGTGGCTGTCCGTGGCGCCGTCGTCCGGTCCTGTGCGCGCGCTCGATGTCGTGTAGCTCCAGCCTGACACCCAGCTGCTCTGCTAGACCCAGAATGCACCTTTCCGAATCCGCCCACGACTCGTTCTGCTGCTCCGGGATGCCAGTAACAATGACATTGTTGCGTCGCGACTGGTTCTCAAGGTAATCAACCTTGCGCGCCAGCCGCTCGTTCGCTGTCTGCAGCGACTGCACCGTACCCTCTGCCGATGCGACCCTGGCCTGCAAAACATCGATCCTGTCAATCATTTCCCTGTGGTTTCTATTGATAGTGTCGATGATATCGCCGTTAGTAGGAGGGCCGGGATTCAGCTCCACCCCACCGATCGCCAATAGCACCGCCACCACCGCCGCGCCCAGCACGCTCGCAAGGAGCCCCAGCCCCTGCGCACTCCCCCGGGCTCCGCCACCGCGCGGCAAGCAGCCCCTGACCCATCGGCCGATAGCCGCTCGCCACTGCTCCGTCGACACCATCCTGCAGCAGGTAGAGCGCTTAGGAAAACACGTCCGCTCGGCTCTGCGTCTGACGAGAGACTGTTGATTTAATATGGAATAACCCATATACACGTGTACATACAAAGACGTAGGAACCCTCGCGTACACACCAGCCTGCACCTATTCAGTCGTAATCATATTCAGACAAATATTGATAAACACTTTTACCTAACACTGCAATATAATATACAATACTTATAATAAATATTACATTTCTAACACGTAAAACACTCGGTTAACATAAATCAATAAATACCAACGTTGTCAGAATAGCCTATAAAAGACGTTTTGGAGTAGCAAAAAATAGAAATGAAATCACATCACTTCACTGCACCGCATAACAGTTTACCTAAATATTAATAGCTCAATACTTTTTAACTGAGACTAAATTTAATTAGACTACCTATAATCACACCTTTTCCACGAGAGGGAAGATGGTGGTGGATTGTAAGCGGGTGGCAAGGTCGTAAATATTATTAAAGTTCTATTACACAGAGTGATAGGAATTTTTTCCATAAGCGCATGTTAAATACATTATACAAACGCGTAATAAAATTTGCGTGAAATGTTATTGACAGATTCAAAATCTAATCCGAGAATAAGGATATCTCGGAATTAAAGAGCAACTTACGTTATTCATCGCATGCACCTTTCATTAATGAAATCCATTCACTAAGATATATATTTGTCAAATGATATAAACGGTTAGAAGGATATTTGCCATTGCCTTTCAAACAACAATCACAAGGTGAATGCAGCTTCCTAGAGATACACATAGAGGTTCCACGCCCTACTGATGTCTAAAATCTGTGTCAGCTATACAATCTTCCTGCACTGTGCCTACTTGTATTACATATTATTTTCATACCAATAAGTGAAATTTTAAATGTGATAAAATGTGAATGAGTATTTCCTTTAACCAGGTTGCCAAGTAAATGACCCCTGTATTGCAGGCCCCCAAAGGTGCAGATTCTCATGCTCGGTTTTCAAAACTGCGAAAGTGCAATGTTTGGGGGGCGTCTTCCTACAACTACAAAAATGATTTTTTTCGTAATAAAATATGTTCCTTAGAGACAATCTTCAAATAAGTTCGTGTTCAATTTTTTGAAAATAGTAGTTTTCATGTAAAAACGTATTAACATTTTTTTATTTTCAAAAGCCGCTTCCAAATTTTTTATTAAATGTTCACCTCATACGTAATAAAGGACGGTAAAAATGTGATGCTAGTCCCATTTTTGGCTATCGTTCTGTTTTTTCGAACATTGCAAAGAGTCAACATTTCAAAACTTCAAAATTGGAGGAAGCGATTTTTGCTTTAAAGAAAGTTGTAAAAGATTAGCTTTTTAAAAGAGGCCATGTACTTTTTTAAGAAATGAGTTGATTTCGCATAATTTGTGCATGAAATGTACTCAATTTCTAAAAACAATTCTCAAAAAAGTCCCATATTTAAATTTTCTCATCTGTAGTAAAGGACGGTACAAATATGGTGCTAGTCACTTTTCTTTAGTTTTTTGTATTGCTATCTTTAGTTTTTTTGAAAATTGCAAAACGTTAACATTTAAAACTGCAATATTTTAGATAGAGATTTTGCTGGCAAAACATCAGCTCTTTTAAAAGGTCATCTACAATGCTTTGAAAAAAAGAATAGTTTTTGCGTAATTAGCGCTTGAAATTTATGCAATTTCTGAAAGCAATTATCTTCTGAAAAATCACACCATTTTCTTCATTAAAGTTTCTCCTCGTATGGTACACAAACCAGTGGTGCTAAACAGCACATACGTTTTGCGTTTTTATTAAATGTTACGCTATATTAGACTACTGCAATGAAGATGCAAAATTGTTTTCGATCAGCCAAAATTATTTTCCGCCCCGAGACTCGAGTCCTCGGAGTTAGCTTTCCATCACCCATTCCCTCTGCTACAGAAGAATCGTTGTCTTCACGAGGCGCCAAAGGAGACGGTATGAACTGTAAATGTTCTAGATTTTAGAACACTATTTTCTATATCCCATTACAAGATCCTTAGGAGGGATAGAATTAGCAGAGGGTGCGGAGTCTTTATTTGCGTCAAAGAGGACATTAATATTAGATTAGAGTGGGTCAGTAGAGAGTTTGAAATGATGGGAATAGAAATTATTACGTCAGGAACTGTTTTAGAAATTATTGCATGCTATAGGCCTCCGAGCGATGGATATGACATTTTAGATAACATCATTCAGAGAACGGAAACGAAAATGGCCATGCTATTGTTATTGGAGGCGACTTAAATATTCCGAGCGTAAACTGGGAGGGAACCGTTAGCGAAGGGAAAGTCCAAAATTTAGTAAACGGGCTGGTCTGGGAAGAGGGTTTTATCCAGGTAGTTCGGACCGGGACGCGGACAGGATGCGATTTTGGATGTCTACCTAATTAGGCCGAAAGAACTTTTCATATCTTGTGAAGTTGTTGAGGGTATTAGTGATCACAAAGCGGTTCTTCTTGACTTAGACGGAAATATTTCAAGGAAAGGCATTACAATAGGAACGAAAGTACGGCAATACAAGAAGCAAATGTAAGCGGGCTTCAAGGCTTCTTTAGGGAACAATATGACCGCTTTCTAAGAACAGAGGGCGGTATGGAAGGAAATATGGGCGTGTTTAAAGATATTATATACGAAGCTTTGCAAAAGTTTGTTCCGTGCAAAATTCTAAAAAATAATCCGGATCCAGAATACTACAATGCAAAAATTAGGAGAATGAAGAGGTAACGAGAAAGGCATTTAAGAACAGAAAGCGTAGTAGCGAGCATATGAATATTTTTCGAAATCATTCAAAAGAATTGGAGCGCGAAAGAAAATTGCTCAGGAGCATATTTAAAGAATATTCTAGGTGGGAAGGGAAATAATGGACAGGCTTTTATAAATATGTTCGTAGAAGGAAAGGAAATAAAGAGTATATCCCAGTTATTCGCGAAAATGGAAACACGCTAATTACTGACAATCGGGCAAAAGCGGATGCATTTAATAAGTATTTTAGTTCGGTTTCAAAAATAGTACGGACCATCCATTTATTCAAGGGCCTTCGGTTGCGAATCAGTTTAATATTGAAGTAAACGTTCTATGGAATAAAGTAAAGTCAATGAAAAATGGTAAGTCAAGGGGTCCAGACGACATTTCTACGGATTTAATTAAACTGCAGGAAAGGCAATATTACCGTACCTAATTAGAATTTTTCACGTGTCTTTGAATAATTCAAAAGTACCGGAAGATTGGAAATTAGCCTTTGTCGTACCAATTTTTAAAAGTGGTGACAAACTAAATTATGCAATTATAGGCCGGTAAGTCTTACGTCATGGTGTGCAAGCTTTTGGAGCCTCTAGTTGGGAGTTACATTAAGAAAGAATGGAAATTAAAAATGCTCTACGATGGGCAACACGGGTTCAGGAGTGTTATTCATGCGAAAGTCAGGTAGTCACGCTATTTCAGGATCTAGCAGATGAATTGACGCTGGCGGGAGAGTAGATGCAGTAGTTATAGATTTTGCTAAAGCATTTGATGTCGTTCCACACGATCGGCTTGTACAGGAAATTAATGAATTCAGGCATAGATCCCAGGTGGTGGCGTGGATTAGCGAGTTTCTGCGAGATAGAAAACAGAAAAGTCCGAATTGGACAAGAGTTATCTTCCGGGGCAAGCGTTTACGTCAGGAATACCGCAGGGGAGTGTCATTGGACCCCTTCTATTTCTAGCTTTTCGTCAATGATCTGCCGGCGCAATTAACCTCAAATGTTCGGCTATTTGCAGACGATTGCATAATATATCGTAGTATTAACTCGAAAAGAGATGAAGAAATACTGCAAAAGATCTTGATGCGTTTACATTACTGGGCGGAAAATAACGGACATGTCCATAAAATAGCTCTAAAGTAAATCCATCACTTTTGGCAGGGGTCATAATTACAGTGAAAACACATTACCGTTTAAATAATGACATTATTCCGAGAGTTTCCTCGTGCAAGTACCTAGGAATTCATTTCGATAGTAAATTAAGTTGGAAAAAACACGTAGATTTTGTTGTAGGGAAAGCCTGGCGATCTCTTCACTTTGTAATGCGCATCCTAAAAAAGAGTACGGCAAACGCGAGGGAAATTGCTTATTTATCTCTTGTTCGTCCAATAATGGAATATGGAACACTTTGTTGGATCCGCACAAGATTATGCAGTTGTAAACACTTGGAAAGGATTCAGCATAGGGCAGCTAAATTTACTTTCAGGGACAAGAAAACGGCGAGGGTGGGTTCACTCAAAAACAGGCGATCAGTAGGCAAGACTCTGCGCCTTGTATAAGCTTATAATGGTCATCCAGCTTGGAAAGAAATGAATCGGCCGGCTATGTATTCCTACATAAATCAGTAGAGTGGATCACAGGCACAAAATAAATTTAAGACCGCAGAGAACGGATGTCGGGAAATTTTCTTTTACAAATCGACGATTACGGAATGGAATAGATTGCCTGCAAAAAACCTTTGAACCCTTTCCTCAAAGTGTTCAACAGTTTAGGAAATTAATTTAGGGTATTATTAAGTAAATGAGGGAGAATAGTGGGTTATATAGCGATGCATAAGTGTTCTATTGTGAAGTGAGGTGTAGTGCAGTGTATAGCAGAGAAATAAAGAAGGAAATGTTTTCAGGTCTTAGTGAAGTGAAGTGCAGTGAAGTGCAGTGTAATACTAATGCAGTGTGTGTGTGTGTGTGTGTGTGTGGTGGTGTGTGTGTGTGTTTTCTATCTTAATGTAATTTAATGTTTTATGAATCAGTCAGTTTTTAATATTATTATCATTATTTTACCATTATTATTACTTACAATTAGTATATAATTTGCATCTTCTTCTTCTTCTCTCTTCTTATTATTATTATTATTATTCTTATTATTATTATTTGTGGTGTTGTTGTTATATTATTACTATTAGTGGTTTTGGAGTTCTATATTACAGAAAGGCTGTGTATATTTTATGTTTTTGTTAATAGCTGCCACCGGGTTATGCCCAATTGCAGTTTAAATAAATCTAATCTAATCCAATCTAATATATAATGCGTTATTTTAATCAGCGGAAAGATTTCGATGGTTTCGAAAATAGAACCCAAAAAGTTTTAAGTCATATTTATAAATATGTTTTCATACATTTTTAGGTCATAAATGCACTAATTATAATCTTATCAATTTAAGTCCTTACTCAACATAAAACACCACCAAGCACTTGTGGAGGAACGAGACGAATCGACTCCAGCGAGAAACGTTTTCTAAAGGTCAGAGAGAAGACAACAGCAGGCGCGTCTCCGCAGAGATTCCAATTGGCTAAGCTGGTGGTGGCGGGGAGGGGGAAGGGGTAGGTGAAGAGGGTGGGGAAGGGGGAGGGGGTTCAGGAATTGCGCCCCTCGCTTCGCCGCTCTCCAGATCCTCACTCGACGATGTTGCAGACGTGAAATTAAAATTTTAATCACGACTGGAATACGAGCAGCGATCGATATTAATGTTTTATAATTCGCAATTACAGTAATTGTGAAATTAAAGAAGGGTACAACATTCAAGGACGGACTTTACAGCACTGGCTGACGGAATCCAAGCATTGGAAAGATACTGTAATTTTCGAGATGTTGTTACATATGACGGCGGAGTAAACTACTACAGTGATATGTTGAATGTTAACCAATGGTATAGGGGGTAAATGGTTAATAAAATTTATAGCTCGTTAGGTGTGTAAACTGAAAAAAAAACATAATGAAAATAGAACGCAGAACTTACTGTAAGTATGTTCTGCTTAATAAATTTAGAAAACAGTACTTAAATTCCGAGAAAAGATACGGAACCCAAAGATTAGTTCCCTTTTACAAGCACTATATTCTCTGTTTTAAATAAGTAGTAAATTAGTGTCCGAAGAAAAATACAAAAAAAGATCCAAACTTCTTCCCTAAACAGTTACGCACACAATCATTTGAATTCATACTTTATAATAGTGGTTTACGAAACAGTTTGATTCGCGCACGAATCGACTTCGTCGTCGGAGCATAGCGAGGGGCGCGGGAATCACCTCGCGCCCGTGTTGCGTCTGCTGTTTTTTTCACACGCCGCGAGCGAAACGCAATGCGCAAAGTAAAGGAATATAAATTAAATATCCAATAACTAGAAATGCCTTACTTGTACAAAAAAAGTGATTCCAGTCATTGTCGTAACACTATTGTTGCTTGTTAATCAACAAAGAGGTCGTCACGACGAAAGACAATTGCGAATCGTTATAGATGTTTCGCACACACTTTGCAAGGTTTCGCACACTGTTAAAGAATTAGCTGTTTCACGCACGGAAAACAAGCATGAGGAACAGAGTTTCACGCACGTGTGTTAACAAAAATAACAATACGGTAGAATGCGATCCGACTCCAATGTTCTTATATACCGGAAGCAAAAATCGTAAACCCAGTCGTATCCTGCTAGTCATGTCTGTAGAACGACTGGAAGAATCAATTCCTTTTTCCATTACGAAGAGAGAGCTAATAAAGTTCCCCGCTCTCCTCGGGCTTGGCTTTCCTCCGAGGCAATATAGGATTACTTAAAGTAGCTCACTTCGAATTCAGAAAATGTGCCGGAGCGCTTCTGAAGTAGAACGTCGCCACATTTCTTACTTGTTTACTGCGGTAGAGAGTTCCTTAGTCGAAGAACACGCGTGGTATTACAGTAGGGACTTTGCTCACGAAGAAAGCATCAAATTTATGACGTAAGGAATAAAACATTTCTGTGAATATCAAAGAGAGTCTGGTAGTAAAATGCGCTGCGCCTCACAATATTTCGTCGTACATTTTGTAAAAACCGTTCAGACGATGGAAATAGACTGAAAGAGGTTAATGGTCGATACGCGGGATGAAATTAGTTCGTATTATCTACGTGGATGTGAACGATAACAACAAGTCATAACGACACAGTTGACTAGTCGCCTCTTCAATGTAGTAACGCAGCGAAACATTTATAACTCGTATTTCTCGATATCTCGATATGTTCAGCTCACTTCATTTTCTCTGTGAACGCCCGTATTTATTTGTCTTTTTAAGAAGAATAGATGATAATATTAAACCCGATAACACATTTTTACTATTTTCGGAAGAGTGATGGTGTAAAAATAGTAGTTTGTGAAATTAGTTTATAATGTGAAGCTTTGTTGCGTGAGTACATGGTTTGAAAACGAGCGACGTTAGGAGCGAGTTTTCAAATTTGTACGAATGCAATGAAGCAACATTATAAACGAGTTGCATACGCTATTGTTTTGTATGACAGCATTATACATTTATAAGAGGATCAAACTTAATTTTGCGAAACAACTTTCCTGTGATGTCTCGGGTACTCGACATCCGTGCGAGAAAACTGTGGTCGGCTGTTCCGTTTACCTCTACCTCCCCCGTATTCTCTCGCTGCGAACGGCTGAATGTGTGATGACGCAATCGTTGGTGCAGTAAAATATAATACGTCATCATTTGTACCATAAAACGCCCGACTATGAACGATTTCTTGCAAGAGAAAAGGTCGTTTATAATGCTGGAATCCAAAAAAACTCTTTTGATTGCTTTTACATCATATTTTTCAAGTGCATTGAAAAATGATTTGAATGCTTTGAACACATATCTGCCAAGATAACTAACTTCCAAGTGACCACACAGAGTGGAAGAATACCCCTCCATCCTTCAGAGCGCCTTGTTCTTCCTCGGTCGTAGAATAATTTACATTAACCCCCAGATGGCAACGCGTCACTACATCACTGATGTTTTACCGGGAGGGATGGCGCAGTGCATCAACTGATGTCACTGCAGTCCCTCTGACCGGCTAGCCGAATCAGCTAGGTCGAAAGTCTAGGTCGAATCAGCTAGATCAAATTCAGTCAGTCTGGAGGAGAATTCCAGCGGCCGGCAGCTCTGATTGGTAGTTTTCCGTGGTTTCTCCGATCAACGCCAGGCAAATGCCGGAGCAGTACCCTAACAAAACGGCCACGGTCCGCGCACGATCTTTCCTACCTCTTCCTTGTCCTCATCTCTTACACACGCACACACACATTTACACTAACATGCACTACTACTACCACACACGCCGGGAGACCGGACGGGAGCTTAAAGCTTCTCCCGGCTTGGGGCGGTGCCCCGCTGGTGGGAGACTACCTGGTTGAGGGGAAAACCCCGCTAGTCGACGGTAGGTCGGCACCGAATCTCGCCATCCAGTGGGGAAAGATCATCGCCACCTCACGAGGAAAGGAAGTCCCGCACTACAGGTACGGGACTAATGACCTGAGTAGTTGACGCGCCCGGAATCACCAACAATCAATCACCACTGATATTTCGTTTCCATAAAGTTAGCAGTGTGGACTTACTTTCCTTGTCGTGACATGTAATCCCTTTCTGAAAAGAAGATAGAGACGAAATATTTGCTAGTGAAGGAATAGCTAACAATTGAAGCAGCAACATCAGAGGAGGAGCAAAGTGTTTCAACAATAAATATATTGAAAGGAATAAATTGTGTCTGATGGCCAAATGAACCTCTCTTAGAAAAACACAACACTTGATTGCAACATTGTTAAAGTCTCCAGAGTTTCTAAACTAGCACAAAATATTTCGTCAGAGCAGGACGTTCTAATTTCTTTTCTTGAATGCAAGCGCAATTTAAATGATTTTGAAACCTTATAAATAAGAAATTCAGAGATAAATGTATAATGATCAGAGATGTATTTACAATACATATTCACAAGAAATGTGTACAATAACTGGACTGGTGTGTACAGTGAGCAGCAGGAAAGATGGTCTTCTCAGCACAGAAAAAAACGTTTAAAGTTTCTACTGATTTTTGTGAGATAAGATTACAAAACTATTCGGAATAGAGGGGACACATTTTCTCATACTCACAGTTAATTGATTACTCTTATTAATCCATTGCTGTACTAGTTATTCCCCTTACTTATAAGTAACGTTTAATAAACAGCTAACAAATTACTGTGGCATGTACCCCTTTCCCGTCTACATTAATTCCAAAACAGATAAATAGGGTATAATATAATAAATAATACAAAATAAGAGCGACAATGTGCAATGCGCGGACATTTGCCTGACAAATGCTCATCCAAATATCAGAAATGAAGGAATAAACACTAACGAAAGTTCACCATCGTACTATTTGAAAACTTAACAACAATTCGTGGATCAGAGTGTAATATTCATACGATAATTGGTTTACGTCTGTTGCACTGGCAGATATATTATTGCTACACGTTACAATCATGGATCATTTGTGATCATGAATGCTACAAGATTACAATTTGACCACAGTTGAATCAATAGGAAATTTTGTCTTGCTTTTTCGTAAAGTTTCTTACATAAAAAAATTAAAAACATACTCTCATCGCAATTTGCTTTTGTTGTAAAAAAACACTCGTTTTCTTTACATCCAAAAGAGAGAGGTCAGTTTTGTTTCTGTCAACACATATTGCTCTTGATGTTAATGAAACAATGATGGAACCAGAAATTATTTATTTTTACAATGATACCGAAGGAAGTGTGGATTTATTTCACAAAATAGTGCTTGCCAAGATGCGCTTGCCGATGTCCTCTCCGGGTATTCTTTCGGATCAAGCAGCAACATAAAGGCGTTCATTATTTCATGGAAGTAAAAATCTCAGAAAATGAAAAGAAAATATTTTCTAAAGAATATTGAAATGCAGCTTGCATACATGCAACAACGGTTGCAAAAAAATCTTCCTCGGAAATTATCTGAAAATGTATAATCTCTCTTAAGAGCAAGAGAAACCAAAGAATCTCAAAATCAAGAACGACCATGGAAATTACATAATCAAGAGACTGTTTTGTGTTCCAGAGATAGAGCGAAAATGAAAAATATGTGCCCTCTCCCCTGCCTTTTGCCCGAGCTGGAATCGAACCCGGGATCATATCACAGAAAGATAGCACACACATGACTGTTCACGAGCTCCCCGAGGGACACAAAGATAATCTTAAGTTGCGTTTGTTATTATCTTAATTCTGTTATTGAAGCAACTAACAGTTCTTGACATATATCAAAACATAATGAGGATAATGCCGAATAATTAATTAGGGAAATTGAACAATAACATTTCTTTTTCTCTTCAAGTCATTGTGTTCTTGAGTAAGGAATTTCACTAGTTCGACATTCGTCGAAAAATATTTTTTTAGAAAATAAACTTAAAATTCTTATATTATCTTCACTGTATATTTCAAATAAATAAACGCACTTCTTGCTATATATCAAAAAATCATCTTGAATACTTTAAATATCTAATTAGAAGAAAGCAATAACATTATTTAAGTATTTTTGCTTCTCAGTTTGGCATTTGACTCCTTCAGAATTTTGTTGTAAAATCCTTTCCAAAATAACTTCAAAATCCATTTGCAATTATCTCATTTCTAAGTATTATTAAAATCAATGAGCATAGTTTATGAAACTGGAATTGTAACAAATAGTCGTGCCGAACAAGTGAAAAATTTAAGTAGGGAATTTAAGCAAGCAATTCTATTTTTTCTGCAAACATAAATAATCAAAATCCCTATTTTTCTTCAAATCATATCTCTGTAAATAATGAATATAGACCGGCTTTCGTAGAAAAATTCGTCTTTGTAAAATAATAACAAACGGATTTTTAGATTTTTTGATAACGAAATTTTTCTAATGAATGAAGATCCGTCTTGAAGTATTATTAAACAATCTCAGAAACGTCCAATCTCTAATTAGGGGCATTGAACAAAATAATAGAGCCTTTGAGAGCAAAAGTGGTATAAGTCGAATTATGGAATATTTGAGTTAGATTCACTGGTCGATGATAAAATTGTTCGATCATGAGCTAAAATGGTGTGAATCGAGCTTCGATATTTCTTAGCTAGAGGTCAGCACAATGCAGAAGTAGCCAATAAGTTGCTCAACCGCTGCATGCAATTATAGGGTACTTCACAGATTGCATGAAACAACAGCTTCCAGCGGCTCCCAAGAAATAGCTCCTTGTTTATCTGCACCCATCACAGAAGAAGCATCTCGAAAAACAAACATTTAATCGCTTTTAGCGAAACGTGCACAGGTCAAAATCACAACTTCAAAATTGCTCTTGCTACGTTGCAAATCGTAAAGCCCTATTTGCCGTACTTTCCCATGACATTACTATGTCAGACGAAAGTTGTGCAAGCCAATTATTTGAATGTAAGCCATAGTTTTCAGAAAGGGTGTGTGCAAAATGTTGAAAGTCAATAAATAGGTAATTAATAAGCAATATTTCAGTCGAAAATATCTGCAGTAAGTTAAAAGAATATCTCCTTAACACGTTCATAACACTTTAGGTCATTCATTTCTAAGCTTTATAGTTGTAGACCGTTTTTCGTTTACATGTCATTTTCCGGAAAGTATATTTTTTTACTAACACCACGTTTGCTCTGAACGGCTCAATTGTTTCTCAGGAGCCATTCCGTTTCACTTGTGAATTCGCAACTGCCTGCTTCGGAGCGCGTGAGGGGGCGCGGGGGGGAGGGGGAGAGTGGCAGGGGGCCTTGGGCGAGAGGCGTGGGCGGCGCCAGTGGCGGGGGAGTGGCGTGTGGCGCGGGGGAAGGGGGTTGCACGCGTGCGCCGCTGCACGCAATTCCATTACGGCCACCGCCCCCACCCACGCAACTCCACTACGCACGCCCCACGCGCTTAAGCACCTTCACGCACTAACCGATACGCGTGGATCTCTCTAGGTAATCAAACGCACAACCACTTCTCAATTACTAATTAACCCGGGAGTGCTCGCAATACATCTGTGAGATCCAAGCCACCGCAGTTTTATGTTCCTGTATTATTGCGACGCATTAGTCTGATATTCCATGTATTCCTTCATTGAACTTTTCTGAGAACGCCTAGCCTTACATTTTTATCCTTTCGATGAATCATTGTCCGTGAGCATGCTGAAACTTGATCGCTGCGCTGCGCGAATGTCATACTTGTTTGGTGCAATGGCGCCGAAGCATAGTGACGTCCTGGCGTGATCGGTTCATGTCATGGCATTATTTTCAGCCGTAAGTGCCAGGAAATGCACATTCGACTTATTCACAATGGACTGTCACATTTTCTTACCAGATATGAAGGAGATGACTGTAGGAAAATGAAAAAAATAAGAACCTTATAAAACGGAAAAAGACAAATACTTTATAATTATTTAGGGGAGAAGGTAAAATATATATATTTGTTTAGAAAATACCAAAATGATTTATGGAAATTGTATTTAATATTATTCAACAGAATAATATGTGTAATGATTTTTGCGTGAAATTTGAATTTTTACCTTTATCGACATAACTATTCAGGCAAGAATTCTGCAGTGTAAGATTCATTTACAATTGCATTGGGGAACATGTACGGACTAAAAAAATACGTATTTCAGTTCCCAGAGTTCAGATCATTCGCATTCACAAAAAGTTGCAGCTGTATCTGAGAGATACATTGCGGGCACTCCCGGATTGAAGTTAGATACATCTCTATTACTAATTTCCAGAGCGAGGAGAAATTGCAAGGAAAAAACCGACCCAACCACCTGTCCAAAAAGTGGACCAACGTCACACATTATCCTCGAGTGTTTCAGTCTCCAAAATCTACGAAACACTCTTGGCATCAAAAACGAAATTTATGAAATATTTAATTCAAATGAAGGTTGCAAATCAATTTTAACTTATCTCAATATTGCTAGATTGTATAATGTAATTTGAATAATTGTAAATTTTAATATATTTCCTATTTCTGTTTGTTATTATGTCTGTTTACTCTAAAGTATCTCTAGTACATATCAATAGTGTTAGCTAATGAACATAGGTGTCTTTAAAGCAACCTAAAATAAATACATCTTAAAAAAAGAAATTCAAAGAAATCTAAACTTCGTCCGGCCGTGAGACGTGTGAAGCGTCCATGTGAGATGTGGCAATTGAAAGATACCTCGAAGTTTCGAGTGGGAGTTTGGAGTATCGAGAAAACTCTAAAAATATTGAATCAGTTTTGATTTTGACTGAATATGCAAATATTTTGTTGTTTTATACTGCATATTGTCATATTGGCGCACCGTTTAAATGTTCATACTTAGTGTGTTACAGCTGATGCCATGCCACCACAAACACGCAAGGAAGAGGCAGCCCGCCAGTATTTATTTACTTATTACGTGATGGAGCAAAAATAATTTTCGTTATTCTGTATTCTATGTTATGCTACGTTATTGCAGTATTTGTGACAACTGTTTTTGTAGAAATATTTTTAATTTATTATTACGTTTTAATAAAAACTTTTTTAGTTCTTACGCAAAGTACTTTTGTGAAAACTCATTTTCTGTGGTCTCGTGAGCGTTTTTTCTGGATTTGAGCGGCATTTTTCAGCATTTTGCTGCTGCAGGTCAGTATTATATCTGGAGTGTAGATCCCTTTCAATTTTCTCTCAAACCCAAACAATTTTAACATGTAGACATTTTAAATTATGAAAGATAGTTTAAAATTAGCGAGTTCAACATCTTACGTTACGTACTACAACCATTTCATTCAGCGAGCATTTTTTAGTTCAGTCAATTCGTTCGGAATGTCAACACGCTTCGTTCTTAGTTATGTGCTTGCCATTCCCCTCGAACGTGTGCACGAAACGTATTCTCTTGGTATCCATCCTCAAACTGTCAACTCTGTGAACAACGCAACATCTCTCTAACCAATTCCACCAACCACCGAACGAACTCAACCGCACGACCCCAATCATTGGCAGCTGCGCTTCCGCTAACGAGAACGAAATTCTCCTCAATGCGCTGTCTGTTGACACTGATCATTGCCCTCGCCTTCACGGCGCGCCATCTAGTCTGCGCCGCCATAACCTTATCACCTTACAACCTCAAACACTACCAGCTCCAAGAGAGTCGCCCACATATTGCTCCCATTTCCATTACCACGTCCCTACACATTTCGATCTTAATTTCCACGGCAATTTCTGACCGGCTTCATCGAACACTTCGAACACACTTAGTCTTGTACCACGGAAGCGAAGTATCTGAAACACCCCCAGCTACTTGGGAGCTACCCACAGGGTACTTGCAACGTCTGCCAACACTCCCATCTCTACTCACCGTCGCCTTTACACATCTCTGTAATCAGCTTCATTCACCATTCTATCGCTTCAGAGCCAATCAAACGCACGCCCTCAAACCCAAGTTACTGAACAGAGAATTATTGCATACACATCCCCTACTCACGCTCAACGATTCCTTCACCTCCAGAACGTATCATCTCTCCCCCTTCCCCACTTCGCATCCACCTATCCCGTTTCACCAACCACGTTATTCCCTTGAGCCACTCAACTGTGCAACCCAAACACTGACAGTTACCAGTCAGCCATCCAAAACGTAACAGCATACACTCCCACCACCACATCACCTCCAATCACCTCACCCTCACGCCCACTCTCACCGCAAAACATCACTTTTCTAAGCGATCACCGTCCCTCCTTGCGCCGCTCAACCGCGCAACCACCACAAGGCGATTGCGCCCTCTCTCTCTCTCTCTCTCTCTCTCTCTCTCTCTCTCTCTCTCTCTCTCTCTCTCTCCCGTCGGCGCCGCTCGTTTGCGCATCTGAATTGCAAATGCGCCGCCGATGCACTCGGGCGGTGTAGGAAGGGGGGGGGGAGGAGCGCGCACGGAATGGCACGCGCTGAGCGCAGTCCACTTACAAGGCGCGCACGCAGACACGCGTTATCCCAACAGGTGTGCGAGCTGTACTCTCAGTCGGTGCTCCGTGTTGAATTTTTATTGTCTTGCTACGGAGTAGGGAGAAAGTTTGCAATGTTTGCGCAAAAAACGGTGAAATTTCAGCAGAAAAACTCTTGTTACAGGACCCTTGTAACGAAAAAGCGGATAAAACCAGTTGTCAGATTTAGAAAAAAAATGCTCTAACACGTGGTGTAGCTAGAATTCACGTTTTGTGGGTCTTTGATACTGAAAAAGTGGGTGACGGCAAAACGTCTGTTCGTCCATCTGTCTGTCCGTTTATGAACAACCCCAGCAGCTAAACCGTTCAGCATATTTCCTCCAAAATTGTAATTCCCCAATCGATCTGGCTGATGTTGAATTTGAAACAGTCTTTTTATTTTGGGAGACACTTTACATGAAGCCTCTGGGACATTTTCAAAAAATGGCTCCATTGTTTTTTATTAAGATTTGTTGTTGGATAATGTGAAGGACGTTTAAGAGAGTGCAGATCTCATATTTGTTGAAAACCCTGATTTTTCGAAAAAAAATTCCGATAATGTTTTGAACATTTATAACTATCAACGCCATCTACCCTATAACAGCGTTGTCAACAGCGCCCGAGACGCGCGCCAAACAACGCTCGTGTGCGCAGGAGCGACGGGCAGCGGACGTCACCAGCGCTCGTCAACGCACCTCGGGCTTTATGCATGTTCTTTGGCAAAAATCTCTGCCAAAGCCTGGGCCTACCAGTGGCGTCCCGGCCTTGCGGGCATTAGGTTAATATACCCTACGCCATATTCAGGTCTTCTCAACCTGATATGGGAGTTTTCTCATCGTCACACAGCAACATACACTGGGACATTGCAAGGAATGCGCACGCTATAATCTGCCCCGGAATCGAACCGGAGGTCGCGTCATGGAAAGTGAGCGCGCTGACCAATGAGCTGTTCGCGAGGGCCGCCTCCGTGCTTAATGCAACGACATCCCGACGGCCCACGAAGTGAAAAAGATATCGCTATTGCCCGGACGTCGCTGTCTACAGTATGCAATGCAGGGCTTGGGTTAATGCATTGGAAAATCTTGATCGTCAGCGTTGCCCCCTCGTAGAAAGATGATCGTTTTGTAGTATCATTTTGTTATGCGTAACATACAGGACGAGGTAATCATTTTTTAGGACGATTTCAACCACAGAATTATATTCTAATATAAATCGAACAGAATGGAATGGTATGTTTTAGAATAGGAGTTTTCAAATGTACAAATAGTCTCTTATATTATTTCAGTACTATACCTTCCCTTTGCGGCTCTCACACGCAACCAATTTTTATAAATGAACTCTCTAAAGAAAGAGAATTTTACGGAGACGCGACGAATTGCACTTTGACTTTAAAAATATGAAGGATTTATTTTAAAAACGCATCTAAATATTCATGTAAAATTCAACCCGCAACGTACGTCAAGATTTGTGAATTTATATTGTTGAATAATTCCCAAAAGTAGCGTTCTAGGGCACTAAAAACTAGAAAATTCGGGTCAAAGGGCCTCAAAGAAACATTCCTTACACTGTAATCCACAGGATGAGTCTTTCCTGACCATTCAGTCATATTTTTGCTGGTTCGACGCTTCTCGATTATACCCCACCTGTTCAGTCTGTAGAATCTGCAACTGTACGTGAAATTACTAATTACTTGATAATCTGTGCGATTGAATTACAAGGTTGTACCTCTTTGCTAGATATTAAAGTTAGTTTGTATTGACAAGGGTGTATTATATTGTTAACAATTACAAGGTGACGTTTAGAACACGAGGATAAGAGGGTCCTGAAGAAAAATTTATATTACATGCTTAATATGGAAATGGAAAAATAAGAAAGAGGGTGCGGTATAACATGCGAGAATTCACGCACGGGTACGTAATTTTCTTCAATACGCCGCCTGCTAAAACGAACATACACTGAAAGACTGTACTCTTCAGAACAACTCTTCTGGGAGCGTTCGGATTAAGTTCTCCAACATCGTGTTCTAGGCTGCCTCTTGGCCGTAGTCAGAGAAGAAAGAGTGTCGACCACACACACACTGTATTTTTTCTTTTATTTAATTTAAATTTTAAATAGAGAAGTTTTTACTTACTAAGCCCGAGGATGAAAGAACCAGGCACTTCAAGATGTGAAAATATGTTAAAAAATTTAAAATGTCGGCGACCGTAAAATTCAGCTAATAGGTTAGTATTGTACATGAAAACCAGAAGAGGTTCCTTAAATGCAGCAATATAATACGTAGTACTCTAAATTGAACATTCAATAAATTCACCAAAGATTACCTGTTGTAACATGACAATCACATTTTAATGAAAATGTAAAGCAAATGAAATTCATAACACGATCCTGGTTTTTCACGATCTCCAGGGATTTAACAAAAATACCTATATCCACCACATGTGGCCACATGGATTCCCATCGTTCGCGTTGCATGCCAGATAAAAACACCATTTGTTCCCACTAGTTAATTAGATCTCATTTACAATGTTAATGCCATTATGATCGCTTTCGGCTATGATACGTATTGGAATATTTCAACAATTAAGTAGAAACACAGCCATGAACATGGAGCAAATTCAGGATAACAGGATGTCGTCATTCTATGCAGCTATCATTTCGCCGAAACTAATGTGATTTTTCGGAACAAAACTCCACCAGTCGTGTGTCATTTCTGAAATCGTGTGTTTGTGAATCGCATATATGAATGCTAGTCATACTGGAAGATAATATTGTTTCATCAAACATCTATTTTAATTAATAGTTTGGTTATAAATTAGATGTATAAGCAAACTACGTAAATGTAAATTATAATGAACGAAATGTTAAACAGATTGTGAATTTAGAGACCGTTTTGAAGCCTCACTGGGATTAGAATATCCTTTTGTATTGCGGGTTGCATTTTTATTCTTATTGATAGAAGAAATATGACTATTTAATTATAGTAAACAAGTATCAAAATCTATTAACGAATGCTCAAAAAATATTGTTTAAAAATATTTGATTTTTTATAGTGATTTTTATTAGGAAGCTATTTTAAAGAGGTTTAAAAAGTGGTTTGGTTGAAATCTAAAGTAGTAGTGGGATAATCGAAGGGAGATATATTTTTTATATCTGTGCATAACATATCTTATAGGTTTATGAAAAATAAATTACGTTGCAGAAAAGTTCATTTTAGTAGTTTTGTTTTAGAGCTTATAAAACTGTCAAAAGTCACTTTCTCTGTAACTTTAGTTAACTTTGTCTAAAAATTTTAATAAATAGCACAGAAAGATTCTTATACTAACTCCTAAGCCACTAAACAGTAAAATGCTAAATTATGAAATTACATTTCGTGGCATGAAATATCAACAACGGTCAATTGACCGTCCTTCGGGTGTTAAAAAATTAGCATTTAGGATAACCTAGATATTCAATTTTGTATCAAAATGATTTACAACCAACACTGCAAAATTATCCCCACGCTATTTGAGTAACTGCGATTGTGCGTATGTGCGGATCCGTCACTCTCGGTTAGACAACTTCTCGTGGCCCAACTGAGACATTTGAGGTGTCATTGGACGCGTGTCGGTCTTCTGATGGGGAACTAATAATTTGATTTTTGGATACGGCCAGAAGAAAAAAAATTTTAAAACGTGTTTTAGCCCTGCGATCTTAGTGGGTAGGTTTAGAATTAAACCAATGCCGACTAAATAGATGTATGTAGGTGACGTCCTTAGTGATTTTCGGTCCATGACGCCATGATTTTCGTCGACGAGAATGGCCACACTGTTGTGGAACATGTGAAACGCCTCAGAACCATCAATTATAGACAGTTACTGCTTTGTATCAGATGCTTTTTTGAACACAGGAAGTGAAGTGTTGCGTAACCTACACCTATGTGCGGTGTTACCTTGAAACTTACTTAATTTCAAGAATTAAATAAGTGAATGAGGAAACAAGTGAATGATGGAATCCTTTTGAAATATCTGCCGAGAGACAAACGTTTAAAAAAAGTAAATGTATTTATGTACTAGAACTGTGAAATAACGAAATGAAGTGAACAAAGTTGAAAATTATGGTTAGAGCAGGTCGTAAAACCACCGAGAAATTGCCCCCAAAGGCAGAACGTGATGGTGGCGAGGCCGAGAACTGCAAGACAGAGTCGTCGCGCGGAGCAGACCACAGTGCACTGCGCCGGCCTTCTTGCCTCGGCCGCCCCCGCCCCGCCCCCGCCACGGCCCGCGGCTTCTTGCCGGTCGAGGCGCCTGCAACGCCACGGGGCGGCGTGGTGGATGATGGCGGCGGTGCTTGCAAGAGGGCGAGCGGCGACGGAGGTTTCGGCGTTGAGGGCGGAAGAACAGACCGGGGCGGTGGCGACAGAGAACGGCGAGGGGGCGGTGAAGACAGTGGAAGGGGCGGTGAGGGGGCGGTGAAGACAGTGGAAGAAGCGGTGAGGGGCGGTGAGGGGTGGTGAGAGGGGCGGTGAGGTAGCGGTGAGAGGGGCGGTGAGGGATGGTGAGGGGTGGTGAAGGGAGTGGAAGGGGTGGTGAGGGGCGGTGAAGAGAGGTGAGGGGCGGTGAGGGGCGATGAGGGGGTGTTGAGGAGCGATGAGGGGTGATGAGGGGGCGGTGAGGGGTGATGAGGGGGCGGTGAGGGGTGATGAGGGGGCGGTGAAGGCGGGAGCAGCGAAGGGGGTGGCGACGGAGGCGGCGAGCAGCTAGCTGCAGCCAGCGCGCGGGAGGGCTTTTTGCAATCCGGGTCGGTCCGGCCTCCGGCCGTCGGGGCGGAGGAGGGGGCGGTCATTTTGGCAACATTGCCAAGTAATTCCGCGCCGCTCGTTTGTCCGCCTCCCGTCCGCGTCGCGCGCAGACCGCGGGCGCGCGGCGGTCAACATGTTTACCTCGCAACTCCGCCGCGATCGCTCGGGCGGGGCGGCGGCGGGCGGCGCTGCGGCCGAGCAGACGGCGCGCGGCTCTGCGGGGTGATGCAACATCATTGCCCTGGAGACGGCGGCGGCCGGAGGCGGTCGAAAGGTGACTGGCTGCGGCGCGTTGCGTCCTGGGCGAAGTTGCCGTAATTCCGATGGTCTTCCTCGACCATCTTCAGAGCAATATCGATGTGACTGAAGGATTTGGCGGTGGGAACTCAGTGCGTTCTTGTCTGTCCGGTGAACGCCGCTTCCTAGAAGAAGTTGCAGACGTTTTCATTGCCATGATGCGACCGTCTTCAGGACAAAATTTGATGAAGACGTGTGATTTCCCGACGGGAATCAGTAAATTCTAACCTGTGCGAGGGCCACCGCTGGCCGGGCATAGTGGTGGTAGTTTCATATTGTAGCCTTCTTCAGGGCAAAGTAAAGTGCAGACTCCGCGGCCTTCAGTATATTTTCTGACAGTTATACTCTGCATTCTACTCCAATTGTTATCAACGTTTTGACCTTTATGCTCTGATCTTCAATGCGAAATGTATTTCTTCGGAATGTGGGGCAAAATCTGATGGCCATCATGAGTGGGGTGTCGTCCATAAACGAGGAAGACAAATGACTTAACACTAGAACGACGGGAGTTGGTTGCTTACCTAGAACGACGGCCACTGTTCAATTGACCGGTTGGATTTTTTTTAATGTTTGTGACGATTTCTAGATATTGCGATGTGCCCCATTACTATTTTAAAATATTATAGTTGTTTTTAAAGTATATTGTAGCCCTAACAATTGGTTTTCTTTTGAGTTTGGTCTTACTTGTGACTTTTTGCTCGTTCAAATCGGTAGGAAAAAACGTAAATCATGACATTTCATGGAAATTTTTAGTTTTATTGCCGTAAAATTAAATAAGATTAGGGTTTTAATTACAAAAACATTTAAAAAACATTTCAAACACAATTGTTACAATACTTTGAATGAACTATAAGAAGAATATACCGCCAAAACCGATGGTGGTACAAATATGGCTAATCAGAAGAACAGGTCAAAGTTTGCAAGTAAGTGCATGATAACGATGTATAAAGGTAGTAAAAATATATTTTTAAAAAATAGATAAGTTAGAGCATAAAAATAAGAAACTTACCAGGAATAGAATCGTCAAAAACGTGTATCGTCGAGTCGTATTCGCTGCTTGACGTATCACTGGAAGAATGTGATTCTAGCGGAATAAATTCAATATCGCTTTCTACGTCAGTTGACTCACGACCATCGGACTCATTTTGAGACTGATCCGAAGGAATATTCCGCAGCTCTTCAAGAATTTGAGCTGGCATAAGAAAACGTTTTCTCGACATGCCGCAACATTTTGGACTGTAGAACACCACACACAATACCAATATAATAATGGAGCTCCGTCACAAGCAACCTGTCCCTTTTTTGAACGGTACTATACTGCGATTTTTGTAGGAAGAGCTCTGAAGATAACTCAAATCCCATCTTCGCGTTGGAATATGTCACGGCATTTCGCGTCTTTTCTCGGTCTTGCCGGTAGAAGTCGCATGATCGCAAGCACTGCTTCATACGGTCGCGATCGTGCGAATTCTAGCGGAACAACTGTGAATGATACGAAATGCCGTGACATATTCCATCGCGAAGATGGGATTTGAGTTATCTTGAGAGCTCTTCCTACAAAAATCGCAGTATACGTGTAGTATTCTTGCCTGATGCGAAAATTGTGACGCGACGCAGCGACAAGTTCAAACACGCATCGACAGCAGTACCGAAAATCCGTAAGGCCGGCGGGCAAATACCATCATTAGAAAAAATGCGTAGGTATAAAAATGCAGACTTGTGCCTACATTCATGTTGCTTTGCAGCGGTTTACAATCACAAAAAATGATAAGAAAAGTGAATGGCTATTGCGAATAAAAATCAAATTTTGGGTTGAACATTACTCAACAAATTATTTATAAGGTTCAAAACTGATAAAAAGAAAAAACTAACGTCATGAATGTCAGTAATGCACACAAAAATGCTAAAACTATACACCAGTCAATTGACCGGGAGCCGTCGTTTTAGGTAGGCTGACTTGTTTCTCCAGCACCACACAACTTTTTTTTCCATACAAATTTATAAGATTTCTCTGGAGCCTAAAATAATAAAAGTCACGTAATATCAAACTGATACATATACTAGTTTCCCAAATACGGCAGTTCAAAACTCCCAACCGGTCAATTGACCGGTGACCGTCATTCTAGTGTTAAGATCGGCAACAGCAACCTTCCGTCTCGCATCTATGTTCTTTCTATAATCCATAAGCCTTCCGTTCCTCTCTACAACATTCCGAGCTTTATAAACTCGCCTTCTCAATACTTAGCCTTGCTCACAAACTGTTCTATCCAGGAAAAACATAATGTAAACGATAATACAGTTGTTACTCAGTTCACAGGTATTATCTTACAAAGAGTGGTATTTCCACAAAACCAAAAGAATGTCCAGGAACTACGCCAAAGCACTTTTCTTGCCAAGGTCTATAGAAAATCCTCCATGTAACATGTCTTGAAGAGACTCGATGTACCGACACCTAACCCCAGGAAAAGACTTCCAGCCCATCTCGTAAGACTCCCTACATTAAAGACGTCACGGGCAGGACAAGGAGGCTTCGGCGTAGAGCCGACTTCTCCCAGTGTTCCCGCCAACAAGGTCGCGGGGAGAGAAGTTCAGGTAAAAGTCCGCCGGCTTCCACATTATAACTGAAGTCCTCGAGATTTAGCATCTGCCTTGTGCACTATCATTCAGCATGTTTCTGCAACTTCTATGAGGCTACTACTGCTCGTAATAATAACAATAATAAAATTAACAATAATAATAATAATAATAATAGTAATAACAATAAAAATAATGGAAATCGAGATCAACCGAATATGAGGCTTAAAAGCACAGGTCGTTCCGATAGTTATCGGAGCTCTGGGATTTGTTCCGCAAAATTTGTATAAGAACTTGGCTGAACCTCCAGGTCATTCAAAAGACTGCGCAAAATGTGGGCTGTTCCAAATAAAGAGATTTCTTGCACTTCCCAAAGTATTGCAGAGGCACCGACAGTCCCTAGATCTGCTCCTTGGGCAGCTGGTTGCAACCTGGAGAAGATTTTCTATTCAGCCGACACATAACATCTTTAGTCGTGATACAGAGGAATAATAATAATAATTACACCTAGGGAGTATACGACCTTGTGCTTGGTGATGGAGTTCGAATACTCCCGTAAGCATCGTCGGCGATAGCCTAGCTCCTGTAAGAGCCTCCCTCGCAGAATAGGTTGAAGGTGAGGGAGGAGACACAGACGTACTGCAGAGGAGAGATTCAACGGCATCTTCGAAGAAGAAGAAGAAGAAAAAAGGATTGAAGATGGCGGAATAGGCACCTTGATCCGCAGCGGGCGACTGCAGCGTCTCCCCCATGTTGGGGATGGCTGCATCCACAGCGACAAGGATGTAGGAGGGGTCCTGAAACTTCGACGTTCTGTTCACGGCTTGTGGAGTGTACAGGAGGCACTGGGTTGACACACCAGGCCACTGATTGGAGTGGAGGTCCGAACCTTGCATTAGCCAGCGAAGGGGGCTGCCTTCAGCAGTCAGTGAAAATCCCATAGGGTTTAAAAACGCCGACTGACGATCGGAGGGACCCCTTGCTGGGCCCTGCGGGGGGATGTCCAGAGGCCACTGTGGGTCGCAGTAACGGATGGCAGGAAACAACCCGAGGGTTAAGGGTGATCTGTGAACTCGAACTTGCGTCCAGCGAATCTTTACTTAAAACCAATCAGCAAAATGGATAGAACAAGAAATGTAATGAATTTTAAAGTATCTTGTTCTACCAATGTCCCAAACCTGCTCAGAAACAGAGCTAATGTTACTTTGTCGAAATCTGGCCATCCCACGGATGTTAGTCCAGGGACCCAGAGTCGGCAGTAGCTCGAAGCCATCGTCAGAGATGGACATGGGATAAATTGAAGATGGTGATGTGGTACTTTTACTACGCAAAAGCGAAAAATGGAGGTTGAGAAACAATAGTTTTCAAGATATGAAGAGAGTTGAACCCAGATGTGACCTGCCTTATATTCTAAAAAGCTTGCCAGTCAACGACGTTATATACTCAGTAGTGGAAAATTCACAGCAGAACAACTTGCTGACATACAGAGAAACGCGGAGTACGTCCTTCAATCGAACTATCCACCTGACAAACATTTAGTACCATCCAATATCCCTGAAAACGATGGTCCTCTTGAAGGTTCATCTCTTCCCAGTAAATATCCATCAGTGGTGAAAATTCATCTGGCTATGAATCGCACGATATATACAATATGCAAAATCTCGGATGAGATTCTATCTTACCGATCTATTAAAATAAATAGTATACATCTAAAACTTTTACAACGCCGTGAAAAAATGTTCTCCTGCACTTGACACAGATTAAGCCAAATAAAATATTTTTCTAGATTAGGGTGCACTTTCAAGGGCAAAATGCAACAGTCTCTCTCCACTTCATCGTCAAACAGACCCGCTGAGACAAACGCGTTCTGAATAATCAATTCATTTCTCATCTCCGAGCTCGTTCGTGTAGGACGAGAGGAAGGTAAATTCAGCACTAAGTGCTTTCATGAAGGTCTACTTTGTATTCATTCGTAGACAGCAATCTGGAATGGAAAATTTACAGAGAAGGAATGAGATTCATTTCATCTTTGTCGTCGATTTTCCTCGTGATTCATTACAATGTTCTATTTCCCGGGGAAATTTTTGGCCTTCAAATATGTAATCAGATTCTCCTATATTCCATTTATGCAATATTGTTCAATATTTCGTTTACTTATACAGTAACTAGTGGAACCCGGCACACACAGTTCGGCCCTTCATCTCACTCTTTCCCCTTCCATCTCTCTCTCCCCCTCTCATTGTCTCTCTATGTCCCTGTCTGTCTGTGTCTCTGCCTCTCTCTGTCCCTCTTATTCACTTTGAGTTGCAGATTTTGCTCGTTTCTGAGCAGGTGAGATAATATCGAGAAATGCCGGACCAGCAAAAATATAATAGAATATTCATAACTGTCTCATCCTGTAGATTACGATGTAAGAAACGTTTCTTTGAGACCTTCGGCCTCAAAAGTTTAATTTTTAATGCCACAAAACGCTTTGTTTAGGAGTTATTTAACGATATAGATTAAAATGCTGTCGAGTGTTGCAAGTTGCATTTCACTTGAAATATTTAGTTTTGTTCTACAGCGCCATGTAGTGGAGTTACTACAGAATTAACCGCACATAAACCTTCTGGGTGAAAAACATGTAGAACTTTCATGGGAATCAGTCATAAGGTGTCAGAGTTTCTCTTATATATATACATACGTACACCAACATCCACTTTTAAAATCTATATATAAACCAAGAAGTTACCGTTTACAAGAAATTGCTAGAATATTTCCAGAACAAGAGCGTTATTTTCGGCCGTCTTCTTCTATTTGCAATATTAATGAAGAGCAAATGAGAAGAGCCCGTACCAAGGCTCGTGAAGAGGCTTGAACGTTGCAGTTTCCGCTCACGTGCATTCATTACGAGCCTAATTTCCAATTGGCGGCGAAAGCGGCGCGCGACTTGTTTGGCTTTCAGGCAGCGTCGCGGGTCGCGACGGGGCGGCGAGCGACCTCTAACTTTCTAACGTGAGACTGCGACCGCGCAAACAAAACGACCAGGCAACTTTTTAATTCTCTTGCATCGTAGTGGCGCTGCTCCCGCCAGTTAAATGAGTCGGTGGAATAATGTGTCGTAATGGTTGAAATTACCAACCCGCTCGATAAATTCGTCCACATAATTCTTGGAAACGCATTTATGGGACTGCCAGTGGTCGAATAATAATTCTAAATTCTCGCGTAAAATCTCGCTTCTAAATTGTAGCGAATTTAATTTTAGCTTTTTA
This sequence comes from Acheta domesticus, assembly GCA_031308135.1. Classification (NCBI taxonomy): domain Eukaryota; kingdom Metazoa; phylum Arthropoda; class Insecta; order Orthoptera; family Gryllidae; genus Acheta; species Acheta domesticus. The sequence continues at coordinate 762,342 of JAHLJT010009355.1, read as the reverse complement.
ATTATTTATTTATTCAAATTCTTTTAATAATCAATTTTAGAGTTGCCCTACAACTTCCGATCAAATATTTTTTGTTTATATGTACTATTTATTTAGATGACAACGTGATATTTTCATTTTCAAATTTTGTAAAGGAAGCGAGACGGGACTCAAAGTGGTCAGGGAGATAAAATGTAAGAGAAAAAATGAGCGAATGGGAAAGAAGAGAAGCAAGTATGAAAGAGGAGAAAGAATGAGTGCATGGAAAGAATGAGAGAGAAAGAGTATCAGAAATCAAATGGGGGGAAAAAGGGAGTGAAGAAGAGGAAAATTCCAATAACAAAGTGGGAATGTAAGAAAGATAGGGTTAGGTTCTGTAAGATAGGAGAGATGGAACGTGCAATCTCATGGAATAAGATCTCATTTTATTTAAATTTGCGATAAAGAAATACATGTCGACTAATCACGCGATACTTCTCATACCTTAATAATACACTTTTTAAACTACTTATAAAATCATTTAAAGAACCATGAATGTGTTGGTCAATATACAAAAAAAGAATGTTTTTTTTAGCTTTTTCATTTCCAGTGATTCCCTTATGGGCAGGGAGCCACGACAGTATAATACTAAAACCCTTTTTTTCATTTTTGTTGTTTAGTTGTTTTTCATTCTCTTTGTGGAATATGGCTTTCCCGCTAACCCCGGGAACTTGCACTAGAACGTGCGTGAGTGACCTAGTTCCCGGCCTCAGTCGTGTATTGCAGCCGGAGCACTTGGAGTGCAGTTGCGTAGTTGTGCAGCGTGTTTGGAGTGGCGGTTCAGGCCCTCGTTGTACAGTTCGCCACTTGCTCGAACACACTTCTACGTGCTCCGGCAATACAGTTGTGAAGGTCATGGACAACTACTTATCATTCAGTAGATTGGATCCATTCCTTTTCGCATGTTTGTTTTAATTTTGTTATTTGCATCCGTTGAAGAACACTCGATTAAATAATGAACAAACGCTATTGTGTTTTCATTTATTTGTCCTCAAATTTTTTGTCATATTTTTAATATAATTTCGTACAAATGAAAACAATTGAGTTGAATGGTAGCGTTGTAATATATATAGAATTCCCTCAATACATTTAAAAAATACAAATTAAATGATGATTTGTCAAATAAGCGTGTTCGGTACTATTTTATTAATTATACATTTAAATATTTATTTACCGTGTGCAGGTAAAGAGTACATCTGTACATCTTATTTATTTTCTTAACACATTGATTATATAAAAAGAAGCAGAATATTATTTTTCTTGAGAATTATAAAACTTCAATAATTTTTGCTACAGAAAATGTAAATGAAACCTCCATAACACACGAGTAATCCTTAAATTTTAATATACTTGTTGTATCCACGTCACAAATTAACTATTTTTTTCCTTTCGTCTCATTTTGTTACGCGATAAGAACAGCAATATTCCATGTTTTAATCTCTTGTGTAGTCAGATGATACCTGACGGCAACAGCAACAGAATTATACTTCGGTTTTTATAACATGGTTCGTTAAGGCCCGTCTTCACGATCGAATATGTCACCGCTTTTCGCGTCTTTCTCGGTTGTGCCGCTAGACGTCGCATAATCTCGACCGTCTCAAGCAGTGCGCGATCACGTGACATCTAGCGGCACGGCCAAGAAAGACACGAAAATAGGGATGGCAAAAAACATCGATGTTCTCCACCAGAAACATCGTTACTCAACAACATTGAGTTTATCATTCATGCAACGGTTTATCATGTTTTTTTAAAGAATGTTTATGGTATTTTGTATGGTATATGTAGAATCTTGATTAAAAGATTTATATGGTAAAATAGCGGTGTTCTTTAATTTTAATTTTCTTCTTTACATTCAATAATAATTATTAGCATAGTATTTTACTACTAACATACTGCTAACCAAACAGTAAAATATATTCCATTTGCGTATGGTAATTGAAAAGGGTTAGTAAAATAGCTTGTTTATTAGTTTATACTTCAAACATCGATGTTTTCATCGGCATTGGAAAATCCTTTAGCGATGTATCTAAATATCGATGTTTCGGTAAAATGCCATCACTACGCGCGAAGCCGTGAAATATTCCATCGTAAAGATAGACCTCGACACGCCATGTTATAAAAGCGACGTGAACCTCGTCGACGCTCTCGGGGCGGTTGGCTTCCGGACCGAACAGGGGCGCGCAGGAAGCACCGTTCAGCCAATGACACTCCGGTCTCCGGGGAACACCGGTTCGGTTCGTTTCGGTTCCCTAGGGGAGGTGGCTCAGTGCATCAACTGATGTCACTGCAGTGCCTCTGACCGGGAGCTCTTATGTTCCAGTCCGGACGGTTGCAGACGTTTTGACTTTAGCTTGTCAGCTGCGTCGAATTCAGTCACTGTCTGGAGAAGAATTTTAGCTGCTCTGTTCTGTAGTTTCCAATGGTTCCTCCGATCAGCACCAGACGAATGCCTGAGCAGTACCCTAAAAGACTGGTCACGATCTATCATCCCTCTTCCTTGTCCTATTGTCACCCCATACACACTCACACTAACACGCATTATACTACCACACATGCCGGGAGAACGGTCCGGGCCTTAGAGCTTGTCCCGGCTGGGGAGGTGCCCCACTGGTGGGAGATTCCTAGTTGAGGAAAACTCAGCGAAAAACCGACGATAGGTCCGCGCCGTATCTCACCATCCAGCAGGAGAAGATCACCGCCACCTCCCGATGAAAAAGCGCGTACCACACTTACGGGACAAATGACCTCGTTAGTTGAGGCGCACGGAATCACGAACAATCGTATCAGTTCATGCCTAATTGTACGTGTCGAGCCTAGGAATACAAGGCCTCCTTTTTCTTCTCGTCGTACAAATTTCGCTTCACTCTTTTCATCATCTAGTAGAGAAAGGCTGTATTACTCGGGCGACGAAACAGGGTAGCTGAAAGGCTTCCTTTAGGCTTGAGGATATTTTACTTGCAATAAATCGACCATATGGGAAAAAGGCCTTTACTTCCTCTCCGAAGGATGGTCTTTAAGCCCTTAAAAATCTACGGCTTCGATCCCTTTTCAACCTGTAAGCCTGGGTACCTCAGTCAGATGCGCTAACCGTTATACCACCATAACTGCAAAGAGGGTTAATGGTTGACCGAGAATAAATTGCAGTATAGTTGAAGGAAAGGCTTTTTATTTTAAAGATATAGTGATACTTCTAACTAGAAAATGACTGAAATGATTGTCTGCACGTTTGTGTTAAAACATTTTCAGTTGTTGAAGTATGGCAGGGACATACATATTTTGTTCATTTTCTGTATCTATGGTTCTTTCCGCGGTGACAGAAAACGCAATGTCAATTTTTGACAAACTACTTACAAAAAATGCACACCCGTTATCCACATCGACTGACACAAAAATATTTCATCGTCGATATGCGCAGACCTGACTGCACGAAAACGCTGGAGTTTTCACAGAGCAATCCTCATGGCCACGGTTTGTAATATTTTTCTAACATCCGATTAGCATTGAAAGACGAAACTATCACTTACGTTTGGAGAAGGTTGTATATTATTCAAAGTACATAGGACGGGATAGTATAAACCAGGGCTATCCAACTTAGGGCTTACGGGTCACATATCAAGAACTAGTTCAGCCGCGGGTCGCACCATTATATAAAATGGTTTAACCATTATTTAAAATGGTTTTAACCATTTTAATTAATTAACCGAGATTATACTGAAACATATATTAGATACTAGTTTTATTCCTCATACGTAATGTAGTACATGCAACGAGAAAATTAATATTACAGTTATGCAATTTTAAAAAATGCTTAACAAAATAACTAAAACAACGTATTTGGTTAGTACAAAAAAATGTTCAAAGCAGTCGCGGGCTGCCCCAAAATCCCGCGGGCCACAATTTGGAAAGCTCTGGTTTAAAGGATGAAACAATGACTCTTGATCTAAAGGGAGACGAGTATAAACTACAAAGGGGTGAGTGGCCCTCCCCCCTTTGGACTGTCAAGTGATCCGACGACTTGATTGTTTCTCGGATGAACGTCAGTTAGCGTGTTTAGAGAAGAATCATGAGAAAAGCATGTTCATCGCGACAGGTCGTCTACATGTCGGTTCCGGGTGCAATCGTGGATTGCTGCACGCAGAATCACGTGTTTGACATCCACTTGGGTGTGAGGGGTCAGGTCACAGCAACCCAACCGCCGGTATCCCAGGCATTCTCCATCTGATTATTTGACGCTGAACAAAAGAGGAGCGGCATCCGCCCCCGGAAGCCTTCCCCCGCGCCTCTTCACCGTCATCTGTCCACCGCAAGCGCTAATCGCACGCGGTCACCCCTCTCCACCTCTTGACGCACCTCACCACGCCCACGCACGCCTCTTGAGCGAGGGACTGCCCCGCCACACCCCGCCCAGCCCACCGCGACGCCTCACCCCGCCCCACCCCCGCCCCACTACCGACCCTTCCCCGCCCCACTCCCGCTTCAACCCCGCCCCCCGCCCCCCGTCCACGCCCCACCCCCGTCCCATCCCCGTCTCACCCCCGCCCCACTACCACCCCATCCCCGCCCCATCCCCGCCCGTCCCCACCCACCCCGCCCCGTCCACGCCCCACCCGCATGGTTCGCCCGCCCATCCCCTCCCGCAGCACGCCCTCCGCGCCGCACCCCCCGCCAGGCCCACCCGCTCACCACGCACTGCACCGCCTCGCCCGACAACGTCCTGCCCGGCACTCGCCCGCCCACTCACCCAGACACACCGCACCGCCCGCACCCGCACGGCTCTTGCGCGCCCGGCCTCTGGTGGCCATGTTCCACCCGCACCTCGTCACCCCGCCCGGCTCTTGCCATGCCCCAACCGCACCCCTCAGCATCTGTCCTGTCCGGCCCCAGCCTGGCCACGCCCCACCCGCACCTCAACACCCCTCACGAATCTTTCCATACCCCACCCGCTTCCCCGCTCCCTGTCCTGTCCGGTTCCTGTCCTGTCTGGCCACAGCCTGGCCACGCCCCCACCCGCAGCCCCCGGCCCCTGTCCTGTCGTCTGGCCAAAGCCTGGCCACGTCCCACCCGCACCTCATCATCCCTCCTAGCTCTTGCCATGCCCCACCCGCTTTCCCGGCCCCTGTCCTGTCCTGCCCCTGCCCTGTCCGGCCCCCGCCCCGCCCCGCCCGGCCGCAGCTCGGCCCTGCGTGGCCCGCGCCGTGGCGCTGGGCTGCGCCGGCGGCGGGGCGGGATAATCAATATGAGCGGCGCGGGCGGCGCGCGCTGGCCGCCATCGGGCGCTCTGCTCGCGGCGCAGCCGGCTGCGGTTGGGGGCGAATTGGCAATTGGGGAAGGTCCACTTCGGCGGTCACATACACAGAATGAGGAGCCCCAGACGAATGCAACTCAGTGGCACTGATTGGATGAGCAAGACAGGAAGAAGAGACATACACGAAGTGATACAAAGTATCTGGACACGCGGCTCAAAATGACTTACCAGTTCGTGGCGCTCTCCATCGGTCATGCTGGATTTCAATAGGGTGTTGGCCCACCCGCAGCCTTGATGACAGCTTCCGCTCTCGCAGGCATACTCTCAGTCAGGTGCTGGAGGGTTTCTTGGGGAATGGCAGCCCATTCTTCACGGCGTGCTGCACTGAGGAGAGGAATCGATGGAGGTCGGTGTGAGGACTGGCACGATGTCGGCGTTCCAAAACATCCCCAAGGTATTTGTTAGGATTAAAGTCAGAACTCTGTGCAAGCCAGTCCATGACAGGGATGTTATTGTCGTGTAACCACTCCTCTACAGGCCGTGCAGTATGAACGGCTGCTCGATCGTGTTGAAAAATTCAATCGCCATCCCCGAATTGCTCTTCGAGAGTGGGAAGCAAGAAGGTGTTTAAAACAACGTAGGCCTGTGCCGTGATAGTGCTACGCAAAACAATAAGGGGTGCAATCCCCCCCTCCATGAAAAACACGACCACACCATAACACCACCCCGTCCGTGTCCGGATACTTTTGACCACCTAGTGTACTCGTAGAAGATCTGATGTGGTTAAGGAGAGACAAAGGGCGTCAGGAAGCGAGATAGGATGGAAAAGACGGGTAAGAGTGTATATGAGATACAGTGTGTGTGAATAAGGGTGAATGTGGCTGACAGTATCTTCTAATAGAGAAAGTTATTTCTGAGCCTGGGAGAAGAGACTCAAGCACATCGACACACATTTGTAAATACTTATTCCTTTGCATTTAGACTAACTTTGCATTTAAACTAAGAGCACGCACTGAAAACCATAATGAGATGAGAAGTGATTTCTTGAATAACGTAAGTTCAAGGAAAACATTTCCCGTATTGCAGAGTACCGAATGTGGATTTTCTTCAACCTCGGGAATCACGTCCGATCCAACACGAAATCTCTCCCCGCGAGAAGGAAGGAGCGAAATAAGAAGAAGCGAGAGGGACTGGAAGAGGGAATATTTTCGCCGTAAGCGCCCGAGCAACGCCCCGGCTGCTCCTCCTCGGAAGCGAGGGCCCGCACGCACTGGGCCACGGCGCCGGCGCGGGGCGCACAAAGCGACAGAAAGTGCCAAACATTACAGAAATAGCGAGAGGTGTTACAACAGTACATACAATCTCGTGTTATCCGGAAGCGTTGTCATAATAATTTTTCTACTCCCAATGTATAATGCTGTCATTTGATGTTTGCAACCAGTTGCATAATGATATATTTCTATAGTTTCAATTATGATACAGGTTCTTGACCAATCAAAGAGAAGTTTACAAACCAAGTATTGTCACTTAATTGATTCTTGAGAATTGTTTTAGCAAATGTTTCGTTCGATTGTGTACATAAAAATTGCTTTTGATATATTATGGCTAAATTTCTTTTATTAGTAGTATTTTTTCGTGGAATATTATTTAAAATAAAGTGGATAGTAATTTAACTTTGATCCTATTTGACTAGCGCAGTACTCCTCGCAGGCGGACAGGTAACCACAGCCACCTGCGGCAGTATATGATTGTAGATTTAGGTAGCTGTCTGCTAGGTGGCCTTGCCTGAACAATCTGCCATGAAACTATTCATTGTAAAACTTATAAAAGTCGTAGAAAAAGTACTATATAAAACTCGATGCAATGAGTATTAATACACTCATGTGAAGTTTACGATACGAGCGAGTATTGTAATATCACACTCGTGTGTTAATACCAATCATTACATCATCGTTTCATAATGTACTATTTTCGTTGAGGAGTAAAGAGAAAGTTAAATAATGCTACGCGATAAAACAGCTAATTTTCGGCACAAAAACTCTTATTACAGGGCCCAGGTAACGAAACAGTGGTCAAATTCAGTTGATAAATTTAGGGGGGGAAAATCCTCTAACACGTGTTTCAACCAGAATCCATGTTTTGTGAGTACTTGATACCAAAAACTCCAATGACTGCAAAACGTCTGTGCCTGTCCGTCTGTCAGTTTGTGAACAACGCTAGCGGCTAAATCTTTCAGCCGGTTTGCTCCTTCTGTGCAATCTACATAAAAAATAAATTGAAGTATACGAAGACTTAACACTTTAACCCTTTATTGCCCAGCGTACCATATATGATACACTAATTTCTGGTCAACTCAATTTTGCTTCTTTTGCAATACTTTGTGAATTTTAGTTCTTCAGTAAACGTAGACACCCTAAACGAAACATTTAAGCAAGATTTTTCATTCTTGAATGCCAGATGTTGGTTTAGCCGTGATCGCTAAATCATTGTACATTCCTGGCCAGAGTGTACACATGACTTGGGTCCATCTTAAAAGAAGTCCTTGGGACCATCTTAAAAGAAGTCCTTGGGACCATCTTAAAAGAACGTAAAAGCGGTATCATATTGAATTCTATCTGGTTGAACTTAATGAAATGTAAATAATGTTTAAGTTGATATTTTTAAAAACGGGTTGAATATTTATTTCCCTCTCGTGTTGCAAGGACGTTTTAACGCTGGCTACAAATGATTCTCTCTGAAACCTCTCGGCATTCGATTTTCTTCGATAGATTGGCCGTTTATGTCTAAATGACACCTGAATTTGAAACCGATGTATTGAATTTTGGATGTACTTTATAAGAAGCGTCAAAAATATTTTCAATTTTTTTCAAAAATGGTTAACATTTAGTAATAGTTACATGTCCCCTTCGGATAGCGTAAAGGATGCTTAAGAGCTCTCATTTTCGCTGAAATCCCTGATTTTCAGAAAATTGTAAATGTTAGAAATTTTATTGGACGTCTTCCAAAAATGTAATGTTAAAAATAGAGATTTTATTTCATAATAAAATATTTTGATCAAAGATATCTTTAAATAATGTTGTGTCTTTGAATATATTAATTAATTTTGCGTCATTTTGCGTGAAATATAGGCAACGTTTGAACCATTATTTTGTCAAAAGTTGCTGTATTTCCTCTTTCATTTTTTCCTCGGATGTAACAAAGAACGGTAATGAAAATGGTGCTGGTCCTATTTCAGCAAACTTTCTATAGTTTCAAAAAAGTTACTAACAACACCAAAACACTGCAAAAGTACAATATTATGGATACATTTTTTGAATAAATAAAATTTGTTCTAAGAAATCAAATATTCACGAAAGTTAGTGAACAATGTTTTTTTTTAAATATAAGTAATTTGTCGTAATATGCCAGATTTTTTAATTTGCAAATTTGCATTCACTACACATCATTTGCTAGAATCTTTTAGAAGTTTTCACATTGAAGTAAAACAATGTAGCCGCCGCGCAGGGCAGTTTAAAATTCTCTGAATAACTTCTCATTGTTGGGTACGGTTTCTGAATTTTCAATTGTCGAAGATCTGTAGAATTTAAATAATAAATTCAACATAAGTTTTAGCACGTAATGCACTAGTAGTAAGAGTAATACAAGTATTTACGTATCTTCAAAATTGCAAATTCGAATATTCTGCGTTTCATTTGACGAGATATATCGCAGTACAACGGCAACACCACAATGTGGTAGTTGGAAATTCCAATAATTACTCTCAATATTGGACGAAACGAATGGAACAATAAGTAGACTTTATTTATTCTTAATGTTACAGAATTTTAACGATCAAGAAAATGCTACATTTAACTACATTACACTTGGGCAGAATATACAAAAAGTAGAAGAATGTATGGAATAAAGTATGATTCTTAAAATGAGCATAATGACTACCAATTACATACATTGTTTGAATATGTTTCACATGCCACACTATGGGAGGATGCTCCAATATTGAATTTTTGGTGGCGTATTAGTTTTAAAATAATTAATTTGATACACACATCTCTTTTGTGTAGCTGATAAAATATTCAAATGATAAAAGGCGATAGATTTGTAACTACAGTAATCCAACATTCGCGAGGTTTAGATGCTCAAAAAGCATCGCGAATGTCAAATCCGCGAATGGTGAGTCTATCGTTTAATGAAGAAAAGAGGGTTAAATTCCTGTATCTCAAAAAGGTGTTTAAAAAAAGAAAGAAAAATATGACAGCAATTGCAGTAGATCTGAGTAAGCACTTCTACAAAGAGAATTCACAATTAACATCCCAAAGAGAAGAAATAAAACAATATTTGAATTAAAAGTTGAAAGTGATTGGATGTAGGTTTCTTTTGTTTGTTTCATCAACCTCCTCGTTCTAATATCTAAATACGGAAGAGTTGCTGCTTCTATTTCTATCTTAAATTTCGACGTTATTTCCATGTTCGGATCACATTCGATTGTACTTTCCACCAGAGCTTATTGAAGTTTTAGAAAGAGCTTCAACATTAAAATTGGTCCAGGACGCAGTGTCGCTTCTGTTACTTCATTACGTTCGAGAAGGTTTTCTTCGCTGATGATTTCCCGAAGCTGCTATTCAGTGAGGTCTTTATAATGAGAGTTGCACAGATCCTGAATGGCTTTTCTGTTGATTTGGACAAAACCCTTACCTGCAATTTGACGCAACTGAATTGAATTACTTTAAAATTGCGTTATTCTATGAATGTGAACTGACATTTCACCTTTGACATGTTTGCAGAACGTGTTGGGTACTTGGAGCTCCGGTGTCAGCCAAATTCCGTGTTTAGATGATGCTGATAAAGGAAATTAAATGTGCACTCTTTAAAAAAATTTAGTTCGACCAAAAGATGCGCTCGCGAATGTTGAAGTCACGATTGATAAAACCGGTAGCATTTGTCTAATCGCGAATGTTCGGAACTCGCAAATAGCAAATTCGCGGATGTCGAAGGATTACTGTATTCTTTTTTTCCATTTATGAGACAATTGGATTCCATCCATTAGTCATTGGATGGCATTCAACCTAATGATTTACACTTCATTTACTTTAAAAGAGTTTGATAGTGGATTATTCTATATTTATTTAAAACTTCAAAGCGCACTTCGATGTACTCACGGTGAGGTTGTGTTAAATTATCCTTGCTTGTTTGTGTAATGTGCTGTAAATACTGTAACAGTTGAGATTTATTCATTTGTTTTAACATTTCTATAAATACGAAAGACTATTAGTTACCGAAATAATTGGTGATATGCACCGCAGGCGAAGGATTGAGTTGGTTTTGACTTTTTGAAGTAATGGCTGAAGTGTTAGTGTAACATTAATACAATATAACATAATCGTTCCGAATTACGCGAGATTGTGCGTGCTGTTGGCACACCTCTAATTTTATTATTTATTTATTTCTCGCTACGGAATAGAGTCAAATTTTCGGCAGAAAAACTCTTATTACAGGGCCGTGATAACGAAAAAGTGGATAAATCCAGTAGCTAAATTTAGAAAACAAAATTCTCTATCACATGGTGTAGACAGAATCCATGATACAGAATCCATTGATACCGAAAAGTAGAATAACGGCAAAAAGTATGTTTGCCTGCCTGTCCGTCCTTCTGTGAACAACGCTAGCGGCAAACCGTTCGGCCGATTCTCTCCAAAACTGACATTCCCCAATCGATCTGGCTGATGCCGCGGCCCCTTGAATTTGAAACCGCCGTCATGAAACAAGCAAAACACGAGACTAATGTCTTTAGCAGTTGACGCGCCTGGAATCAATCAATCATGTTCTGACACGTTAAAATACAGTAAAAGCACTTTTAAATGCTTGAAATATCATGAAAAATTAAGACAACAAAAAAGATCAGCATATTATAATGATTAAAATCCGAGCACAAACGTTGAAATCTTATAATCTTTTCAACCTTTACAAATAAAATGTCACCAGAGTGACTTCATTTCTTAAGTCGTCACAAAGTCAATGGATGATTCCAGTGCAATATATTTAACTCACAAAAATTAACATTGTTGATGACTGTCATTTCTTATGCTTATATTTTTACATTTTATTAATTTCCTGCGTTTATCTCTTGAGCCAGAAATCAATATAATTTATGCTTCACTTGTTTTCAAATCCACCTCCTTCCCAGTCTTATTAGGTTGAGAAGTTTAAAGGAAAATAAGCTTCCAATTTCGTAAATGCCATCCACAATTGCAACCTCAAACATACTAAAAAGTTACAATAATTTTTTTGGACAGTTTAAAGATGATTTGAATGGATTGTAAGTCAATTTTGCCAATCATACTTCTTTGTGCCGGCACATTTTCTGAACGTGTCAGCAGCGTTTGAGACAGACCCAGCACAAGTCAAGCACAAGTCTGAAAGGTGTTTGGATCAGGATCTGCAAATATTTACACAATGCTTGCGATATAGGTGTTTTTTGTGTCATCTGAGAAATTACAGCATGCAACCCTTCGAACCCGCGACCCTTCGGTCCGAGATCACTACGGCGCTTCTGTTTTAGCGATCTCGGCCACCGGAGCTGCTCTCATCGGCAGTTTTCCATGGTTTCTCCCATCAACACCAGTCGAATACCGGAGCAGTCCCCTAACAAGCGAGCTATGGACTGCGCGCGATCTTTCCTTCCTCTTTCTTGTCCTAACTTCACCCCTTACACACACACACTTACACTAACATGCACTACACTACCGCACATGCCGGGAGAGCGGTCGGGAGCATACAGCTTGTCCCGGCTGGGGCGGTGCCTCGCTGGTGAGAGATATCTGGTTGAGGGGAAAATCCAGCTAGTCGACGGTAGGTCGGCGTCAGATCTCGCCATCCAGCAGGGAAAATCTCATCGCCACCGCCCGAGAAAAAAAACACCCCCTTCTCTTACGGAACTAATGACCTGAGTAGTTGACGCGCCCGGAAACACCAATCAATCAATCAATCAATGTGCGCCGGTGCATGGGCGATGTGTGATGGACCCACTGTGCGCGGCGCGGGGCGGGGCGGGGCGGGCGAGGCAGCCACATGCATTATGCACTCGCAGCACTCTGGCGGGGACAAGGGCGCGGCTTCGATTCAGAGCCGGTGAAATACGCCCTTGCCCCGGCCCCAGCAGCCGCCGCGCCGCTCCCTGCGCTCTCTACCCCCCGCTCCACATCTGCAAGTCACAATCGAGTACTATACCTGCGGTCTTTTTGGACCCCAAGCTTTACTCACAATTGCAAGTGGTAAACACGAATGTGTACGGCAATATATTGAGTGTAAATAATTATTTTTTATAAGAATACATTATAGAGGTTATTTTCAAGAAACATAATAAATATAATTTATTAATATTAAATGTTTCATATAGACTAACCTATACCGTACGTATCGGCAATTGTTGATACATAATGCTTCAGAAAAATTTACAATGGTTTATGAAAGTTATTTTGAGATAAATCAAATATTGACGATATTAGATACGTTTTTTAAAGTTCATGACAATATTTCAAATGGGTGGGAAAATAAGAGGTTGTACTTTAGGTGAAACTAGTCCCATGTAACGAAAAAAATTAATAACGCTCTAATAAAATTTGGAAAATATGTGAAAATGGTTTGGTACCTGCTTAATACGTACACGAAGGCATTTCTGGAAGACTCAAATTATCCTGCAAATGTTTAGGAAAATATTTAAAAAATTGATGATGGGTTCCAAAAAGACCCCAGATATGGTGCGAGTTTTACATAGTATTGAGAAAGTATTGTAAAGCTGCATCGATAAACGGCAAGTTTGACTTTCTCCCTAAGGAGTAGAGAGAAAGTTAGGTAATGCTGCGCGAAAAAACGGGGAATTTTTGGCAGAAAAATTCTTGTTACAGGGCTCCGGCAACGAAGAACTGGATAAATTCAGTTGCGAAATTTAGAAAAAAAATCCTTTAACATGTGGTGTAGCCAGAATTCATGTTTACTGGGTCCTTACTGGGCCGAAAAATCGATTGACGGCAAAACGTCTATCCGTCGGTCTGTCCGTCTATGAACACGGCTAGCGGCTTCACCGTTCAGCCGATTTTCTCCACAACTGATATTCCCAAGCGATCTGAATGACGTCACGTTGCTTTGAATTTGAAGCCGATATTTTAATTTTGGGGGTTCTTACATGAAGCCCCTGGAATATTTTTCAGAAGTTACTCTCTCACTAGTCAAGAACCAGAAATAAAATACTATTGCGTAATGCTCCAATATAATATATTATTAAATATTATTTAATATATTACATAATAAAACATAATATTTAATATATTTTACTACTATTATTATTTTTTCACTAAAACAGTCTTCACGAATAGATCAGCAATAACCTACTGTACAATTAATTACATTATACGTTTAGGGACACATTGAAAAGTAAAACAGTTACTTTCATTCCTAAATTTAAAAAATGCTGTTCCATAACGCAATCCGTGAATAGTAAATATTTAATGGCGGGCGACGTCTTCCTTAGAGCCTTGCTGTCGCATGAAGTCTGTCGAAAGTAGTGGCGCATTGACTCGGATCTCAGTCAGTTCGCGCGGGGTGCCTATAGGCAAAAAATTAAGTACTTCCTTTTTCACTCAAAATCAAAACTGATTGTTTTTAGATTATTCATCGATTTTCCAAATAATATCTAGCCAAATAGTATACCTGTCACATCGCCAGAGTCTACAAAGTTATCTTTCAATTTCTATGCTCATTGTAAATCAATATTATAGAGAAGTTCTCGTCACATTGGCGAATTCTGATGACACTACTGAATATTTTTAAATGAAATGAAGTGTCAAGTGCTTTTCTGACCAGTCTAGAATTCTCCAAAACATGATGGTCTTCCGTCCCTTTCACGTTTAAAACACAAATTATTTTTCTCTAAATTCACTGAGCTCATGATACCCCTTTAATCCTTTTGCTTCCGACGGGGTAACTGAGTTCTCAACGCATATTTTATTATTTTTTATCATCTTACAATTTTTTTACATCTCTGATATCTCGTGAAGTTGTTCTTTACTTATCTACCTAAACTATCTTGTTGGAAAAATCTGTTGTTTTTTTGGCCTGTAGTCATTTCACGGTTTCAATGCATATCTGCGATTACTACCTTACCCACTTTGGTATTGGGCGTTCGGGATTTACTAACATGCTTTGAGGTTATGTTATCAGCGGGATATAGGAGGTGGTGTCGTGGACACTTCTACGATGTGTTATTATAGTACTTTTTCGTTATAGTGTGAACATGCCCAAGGTCTTGAAGCTATTTGAAAAGTTATTAAGTATTCACAATCCAGAAGATTTGTGTAAAGATAGTAAAGTGTACAGATTGTTTTATGAGTGTGTTGATGACGTAGAGGTTACAGATAAAGTTGACGATATTATTTGTGCTGAAGACGAGAGAAACGTGAATGATGACTCGTACATCTGTTCAGAAACTGCTGAAGAGTATCATGTGAAAAAAGACAATATGAATAGTACAATGCGTTCCAAAAATGGCATGATTGGGCATTGGAGGTCTCTTCGTCGTAGATAAAGATCTACATGTAATATATTCTGTTAAAATCGCTAAATTTATTTTAAAATATCAAAATATTGTTTAATCTGCATAACCAAACAATAGTACGACATTTACGGTGAAAATATTAAAACTACATTGAATTTCTCCTGGAGCAACTTCGTTACCCCCCTTGGTATTCGACGTGTGCAAAATACCTCGGTAGTCGAAGCGTTAAGGAATAAAATGTGCTCGGAGGCGCATTTGTAGATGAAAGGCTTCCCTCGAGTGCTGTCAACAGAGGGCGCCACTGCCTCGGCGACCTCCGTGCAGCCGCTGCATGCACCGCTGGCGCCGCCATGCGGAATGGCGCTATAACACAGATTGCGAGCGCACGGCCGCGAGCCCCGTGGGTCGCGATCGCTAATTCCAACCTCAGCGCAAACACTGCGCTCGGACAGCGCAGGCGCGTTTCTGTTGCAAACTGTCTCCACAAGAGCGCGACCGAACCCTACGAGTTGGACGGCCCGCCTGATATCTCCATGAATCTGCCTGTACCGCGCACTTTTTTACTTTCCCGTATACCTACGTATATAGGGAGTAATATACGTAATATAGGGAAAGTTATGTAATGCTGCGGAAAATTGATTTAGAGATTTCAACGGAAATACACGTTTTGCGGTCCCCTGGTACCGTTTTTTTAAAACGTCCGTCCGCCTGTCCGCCTGTCTGCCTGTCCGCCTGTCTGCCTGTCCGCGTGTGAACGGCACTAGCACCTAAACCATACGTACGATTTCTTCCAAAATTAATATTCCCGGGTCGATCTCGTTCCATTGGAGGCGCCGCGATTTTGAAAAAACCCTTCAAAATTTGGGGGTAGTTTACATGAGGCCCCCGGGCATTTTCAAAATTTTCTCTGTTCTTTAATATTCTAAAATTAATATTGTAGGATTGGGCATCGCAAGGAGAATTCTTTGAATGAAACACGTACGTTTCGTTAATTAGTTTTAATCACTGTTAAAATGCCACCTCTCCTCACTAGTTCCACCATACAAATCGCTTTCTCTCCATTACACATAACTTTACCGTTTGCACCAAGCATGCTCAAAAACCACGTTACTCAGCCACGACCACGAGTAGACTAGACTAGTGCTGCATGGCGCCTCTGCCCGCGTGACACTGCAACCAACCGCGTCAGAGTGGCAACCTCGGCCAAAGAACCTTTCTCAGTCCCACAATATTTCCGTCCTACTATTCGGAAACCGAAAAATTAAGAAAATGTCAAAAAATGTACTTGAGGAGGAGATAGATGGCAGCTGGCACGAGTATGTGACAATTCCTAATAGCTAGCTCAGACCGAAGTAAATAGAAAACGAATACGGGAAAGGCTGTGCCATTCTGTAGCACCACTGGTTCTTGATACTCCATAGCAGGGGGGTAGAGGCGAGTTCTGGCTACGTAACTGCAACGCAACTGCTGTCAACGTCATAGACAGAAAACTCAACCTAAAAGCGCGTCTAGGACTAGGCAGCAAATTGTTGATGATAGAGCTGTGAATAAACACAGCAATTTGTAATAGGATAAAGCGTGAAAACAAATTACTAATAAAATTGAACTGAATTGAACGTCAGTGTGAAACGGATTTACCAACCACTCAAACGATATCACAACGCAACCCCTCATGAATGCAAACAGTGTACCACAGTCCAGACTATTATGTTGTTTTGATAAGGGTTTTAGACGGGACAGTTATGATTTTGCGGTTCATGTAATTAAGGGGTCGAGATTTAATTTTTCCTTCGTTTTGTGAAGCGAGAGGAAGTTTGAGACCCGCCCTGCCCGAGGCGAGCTGAGTAGAACGCAATTCGGAACAGTGCTCCAATTAGTGGTGGGGAGGCGTAATTAATCGCAATGGTTTCCAACTCATAAAACAACAGCATGGCGTCAGGATCATTGAAGAGTACATACAGATGTTTGTTTGCTGTGGTAACCGCACTTCATCGTTGATATGTTACACATGTAGTTTCCGATTGTTATGTAATATGTTATGTTATGTTATGTAATATGTTTTTTGACTAAATAAATAAATATATTCCACTATTAGTTCATGTATGTGGAGTGTATT
This sequence comes from Acheta domesticus, assembly GCA_031308135.1. Lineage (NCBI taxonomy): Eukaryota > Metazoa > Arthropoda > Insecta > Orthoptera > Gryllidae > Acheta > Acheta domesticus. The sequence continues at coordinate 745,416 of JAHLJT010009355.1, read as the reverse complement.
ACTGTTCTTAGGATCATGTAAAGGTAACAACTGAATCTCATTCTTTGTGTCATATTCTATTAAAATCTGAAATGTTTTGCCTTTGTCACGTTTTAAATTACAAACTTCATCAGATGGTTCGTTGTATAATCACAGTACAAAATTCATGGAAATTGTACTCCAACTGCGTTTGTCAATACAACAAAATAGGAAAACATGTATAACTATTTTATGGAATTGTCCGGCATTCGTGTGCGATAGTGTGCGCCAACAAACTTAGACCTCTCGCTTTCTCGACACAATTTCCACAGATCCCAACCCGACTCTCAAGAGCATCAACCAGCAAACCCTCACTTTATGGACGAAGTTCATGGCATTGATGAAACACATTATTTTACTTGGAGTAGTTTTCAAGCACGCAAAAGAACTGCATGGGTATAATGTATTTATATAATTTATTATTATTCTAAATATTATAAATATAATATTGTAAATTTTATCAATAATAGCTTAAGTATCAAGGTTTATTGGTTAGTTGCTAGTGATTCCGGGTTTGTCAACTACTAAAGTATTAAAATTAAGATCCATAGAAGATAAATCTTCATGGAAATAAATCAGGATGATTCCTAGGCCCTGAATGAAACGCACACAGTAATAAATATTCACATCATTAATCACATCAATATTGCACTCAACAAGCAAATGATTGCTAAAAAACACGTAATTCCTCGCAATATTTGTAACGCTTAAGTAATATGTATTTACATTGCAACCAAGATACAAAATGTTCGGATCTAAAGTTCTACGATTTGTAATATTATGTTAATATTAAGATGAACAATGAGAAGTGATCTTACTTTCATTAATTTTCGATCTTCAATATATGTTTTTAAAAACAGGTTTGACAAAAATGTCTATCTTCAATCTTTTAGTTGTAGGAGAAGCTGGAAAATCCAGTAAACATCTGACTTACTCTTGCTTTAAAGTTACAATTTTTCCAAAAGTGTAGGTTAAATGTCGTTTTAAAAAAATCCATTCAAAACGCTTTACCACGATCGTATTAATTGGGTAATTTCAATAGAAGATAGAATAATACGCAATTAGCCTCCTTTGCAGTGAGTAAAACAAATCACTCCTGAATCCTCACTCACAATTCGCCCAAAGAAAAGCTCCCGCGAGGCTTACAGTACACAGCGCTATCTTCATTTCAACGCGAAGCCAGAGAACGGTAGAAAGAATGGAGCGCCAATTTAAAACAAAATCAAATTACTGGTCTTTAAGAAAGAGGTTGTCCGAGGGACGAAAAAAAGAAAGCGTGCGCGGCGAGAAGTGGAGGGCGAGAAAAGGAGACAATTCCAGCTAAATTATTATTAAATTATATTCGTCCTCTCTTAAAGTCTTAGGTTCTTAATGCAGTCTCTGGCAAACGTTCCATTTAAGAAAAAAATGGAGGTGCTCTTCATTTAGTTCGAGCGGCAGCAGCGAAGCCGATATTTGACGCAGCCAGCACGTTTCTCCCGAGATCGCGCTCTGCTTGTCAATCGTAACAGCTAAAATACATCTTGCTAATCGCATCAGTTCGGAGACGAGTGCACTGTCGACTGTTTTCAATTAAGAAAGGTGCCTCCCCGTAATACGAACGTTCAATAAAGTTGTATACAAAATTAGGTTAGCAGAATCCTCAATAAAGAAAATCTTTTGCTCAAGTACTAAACACAATCGAAAATAAAAGGAAGCAAAAAAAAAATTTGTAAGACTGGGGCTGGTATAGAGCTGTCTCTAATGAAACTCGAGATGGAAATATAAATGCAAAGAAAGAAACGGCCATAAGAAATTGTTGAGAAATGAGAGAATAAAAAATCAATGAAAAATGGAAAAGCAAAAGAGGTAAAGCAAAATACATCCTTGATGTAATATTTCTTTATCACTTTCTATTTTAACAGACAATCTTCATTTGAAATTCATAAAAATAAACATTCAAATTAATGAAATGAATGCTCATGTTGTGATATATGCGCCTCCTGCGCAATAAACCACTCAAGATTAATTTTGCAGTAGGAAACTTCTTTCTAGCAGCTGTTACAAGTTCGTAAAAATCACCTATAACATAATCTACGTTCCTTTTCGAGTCGTTGGTTCCCACGTGTAAGATAACTGCATCCGGTCGGCCCAGGTCCTGGCTCTCGATAACTCGGCGTAGTTGTGCCGTTCGAATGCCGGGAAAACGCACGTCCAGAGCCTCGTTTCCAGTCCCAGTATGCCGAACGATGCTGTCCCCTAGAACAAGCACATTTTTTCAGTACCCTTATCAGCATTTGTTGTAGCCTCAGAAACACTGCTAGTACTGTTCTTCCAGCTCCTAGTTCCTTTTCAATCAGTCTTCGAGTAATGTCTTCGTTGTCTTCAGTTCTTGCTCCAGCTCCCGTATTCGCTCATCGGCCCTCTGCTCCCGACTAACCCGGCAGGCGCCGCAGGTCCAATCTTCATTGCTTCTAAACCGGCTCTTCACGTAACCACAGCTGTAGTGATACCAGCGGTAACACTTAACGCACTGCGCTCCAAAACGCAAGTTCCGTTCACAACCAGCACACGTTATTGCGTGCGGCTGCAAAACTGCGTCGCTGCTAGGGCCAGGATTTAGTTCCACCCCGCCTATTACCAGCAGCATAGCAAGAACCGCAGAACTCAACACCGCTGCCAGCCGCCAAGAATCGCTGTGTGGAGCAGCGCCGGGCGCGGCGCTCCAGGTAAGGAGCGCGGCAAAAGAGCCCACGCGCGCCCGGTAACATTCCAAAGAGCACCCCATCGCCGCCTTTCACCAGAGCTCCCGGAAAACACGTCCGCACAGTCCAACCGCCCAGCACCGTATGTGACAATTAAGCTGCGAAAATGAAGAAATGGCTAATGTAGTGACTTTTATCTCTACAATGCAACAGGCATACAGCTCAATTTCAGTTTCGAAGTAATTCGTAGTCATTGGAGCCTCCACCCCATTCTCCCGTCACAAGCCACTCCCGACATCCGTTGCCCCATTTAACCCTCGAATCTTGTCTGGGGTCTTTTTCGACCCCACGATCATTAGTTTGTTGATATTTCCTTGAATATTAGCAGGATAAGTTCAGTCTTCTAGATATGACTTCGTGCACTTATTAAGCAGGTACCAAACCATTTACACATATTTTCCAAATTGCATTAGAGAGTTATTTTTTTCGTTACATGGCACCGGTTTGATCTACAGTATAGTCTTTAATTTTCCTATTCTCATTTCAAACATATTATCATGAACTTCAAAATGTGCCTCATACCGTCAATTTTTGCCTCGCCTCACAACTGATTTATCGCGAAATATCTTTCACAAACCCTATAAATATTACTCAAACATTACGAATCAACAACGGAGGCTACGTGAGGTAGAAGTTATTATTTTTATGAAATATTAACTACGGCTAAATTATATTTATTATGTTATTGAAAATACCTTAAGAAAGGTATTCTGACATAAAATCAATTATTTGCATCAAATATGTTGCCATACACATTCATGTATGACAACTTCACTTCCACTTGTCAGCAAAGCATGGTGTGCAAAAAGGCCCCAGGTACAGTGCTTGCAATAAACGAGCAGAAGTGGCGCGAGGGTTAAAAGCCTCTGGAGAGCGCAGCGCCTCCTCGCGAGACACGTGACGCGCGCGGCTAAACGCCGTAATCGCTGCGCGGTTTACGTCACTTCGCCCCCTTCCCCCACCCCACCCCACCCCACCCCGGCGGAGGGTGCTTCCCTTGGCCGCCGCGGCGCGCGCTGCCGTCGCAAGGTGGCCGGCTGGCAGGGGCAGGGGCCGGGGGAGGAGAGTTCATTATGCACACATTACGAGGCAAAGTGCCTCCTGGCTGCCGAGACACGGCGCCGCCGCCTTCCTTTTTAGCGAGCGCCCCCTGCGCTTTCGACAGGGGCGGCCGTGGGGCAGCGCGGAGAGGGAGCGGAAGGGAGGTCAGCCGAGTGGCCAAAATAATAGTTATTAATTTCGATTTCAGCGTTAACGCTACTATTATTAAAGAGCGCGAAGTTCAGTGGCCCAACGACGACTGGAGATATATTGCAGCGGGACACGTCGACAAATACGCGACGTACCCGGCACAAAGCAACTCCAGTGACCGGGCGTCGTTAACCCTAAAAGTGAGATGCGAGGGGTGTTACCTGGTGTTCAACGTCCTCACCGTTAATCCACCCTCAGGCCCGTCGAGTTGATGTCTTCCTATTTCCTCCAGGATGTTATAATGGATCACGCACCCAAGCATACGACACATAATTAGATTATTAGAAATGGAGGTAAAAATAAAAATGTATTTTTGAAATAATATTCCTTGGTATTAGTTCACAAGGATGTTAAGGCTTCACTACAAACGTTAGCTCGTTGCTCGTTTTAGAAATGAGCTGGATCAAAAATAAAATATTTAATCAATACAAATATGAAATGGCAATATCCTTCTGGCAAATTGTTAAATTCCCCAATTATGCAAAGCTTCCATAACTTCCTTCGAAATATTGGTTGCAACCACCTAATTACAATCATCATGACTGACTACCCTCCCCCGGGCGCCTTTTCATGTGTCACTGCCCTTATAAAAGGCATACAGCAAAATTTTTAACCTTTGGGTTAAAACTTAACCATGACAAATTACGTGAAAAAGAAATCAAACGGTATATTAATAAAACGAACACAGTAAGATTATTATCAAATCTTCCTAAATTAATCACATTAACCTTATTTAGAGGTGCAACGAATTTTACTCGTCCTTTCTTAATCTGAGTTCTTTTTATAATTTGAACACACGCCTTTCTTTCGGCGTTGATCTAGTTTCAATTGAAAATCTATTCGACGGGTACTCACGCTTTGTTCGTCTTTGGTAGCATGAATGACATTTGCTGGTTCTACTCCTCTGACGCCTGAAGAACGTGACCCTTGTTGCCTTCTCGGCTGACCACCAGGTGACGCGGTGCGGCGTATAAGCGCAACGGTAGCGCAGCGGAGGGTTGTGCGTGGCCTCCGCCGGCCAGCGGCGCTCCTGCGATGCGGCCCGCTGTTGCGGAGCTAAGACTGGCTGTGGGAGCGTTTATCTGTGCTCGTCTCAATATATAAAGATGGAACTACTATATATGGGTTCGGAGACACTTTGCGTCGTGATGTCTGGCCTCGTAGCTCTGCTCCCTCGCTTCTCGGATGCGGTCCGGCTTCAAGTTGCATCGGCAACTTTTTCGTCCAACCCGTGATGCTTCCAGGAATTGCTCGTACGTGGCCCAGGCTGTTGTACTTGGCCTCCACGAAGAGGCCGCTCGAAGTTCTTCGATCTGAGCGGGCGGTGTGTGTCGCCCTTTTACCAAACGCACAAAACTGCTTCCCAGGCTGTCTTTGTGTTTTCCGCAGGAACTTGCCGCTCTTTCGCTCCCAAATAATGCTGGCATCCACTCGTAACAATGTTCTGTTTAGATTCCGTAACATGGGCAGCGTAACTATTCGCGAGTTACATCTCGGTGCTTCGCGCGAACGTAATTTACCGTCGCCTCCACACACAAATAACTAGCGGTGAGAAAATTTCTGTTCTCGGTTTAGGCGGTGGCTTGGCGTGACGGTCCGCTAGAACTTCAGCCTTTTAAAAACGACTCATGAGCTTTCGCGGTGACGAACACTCCTCACAACATAATTGCTCGTGGCCGCTGTTCAGACAAGAAGCTTTTTCCTTCAGAAACGGAATTCCGCTTGCTGTTTCCCTCGTTTTTGGAGGTCTCGACCAATGGCGAACTCGCCATTCTTATCTACATCTATTTTTGGCATTGGCCCGCGCGGGGTTCGCTCGGCTGCACGTCATTACGTCACGTGATGACGTCGCGGGCGCGCCAGGTTCGAACTCAGGCTCCGTTGTAGCTCAACACCTACAGATGACTTTTTTCTTGCGTGGTGTTTTAGTGGCTATGGGAGCGTTTATCTGTGCTCGCCTCAATATATATATATATATATATATATATATATATATATATATATATATATATAAGATGGAACTACTATTTGTGGGTTCGGAGAGCGAACGCATGTGTGATCCAGTTTGAATCGCCGCGCAAAGTAGAGCACGTTCTAGACCGTGTAATCGACTGACCGGGGGATGGAGGAGGCAGCCCTCACGTCAGCGAAGAGAAAGTAGGAACGACTCCTTAACTCGACAGCGGTGCTGATCTAGGCCGAAAGTACAGGAATTGTCGTTTTGCTCCGTAGTGAGAGCGTGCGAATGATTCGCAGTTGAAAGTAATCGTCACGCGGTAATTCAGATAGGCAGAAAATCAGTATTTTGACATACAGTGATTTGAACGAACTGTAAAAAAATACGTTGAATAATTCAATTTCTGAAAGTAAAGTAGGAGAACAGTTAGCAAGGCAGTTATCTACTAATTTGTATAAAGACTGAACTTTGCTGAAAGAACTACTCTAAAACGTGTATTTCATTTATGAGCGCATGAACTATATTTGAATTCACGAAAACCCAAATCATGATAATAGCCAGTTTACATCATGCTTACGCGTAATGACAGTTTATAACTTTTATTTTCCGTGTAATTGGCCTTCTATTATTTTCTTATTCTTATCATAATATAATAAAATGACCCTTCATTTATTGTCAGTTATATGAAAATGTTCTGTGCATTATACTATTGTTATTTAATAAATTTCACAACATACTTTCCGATGTTCTTTCTATTGTGCATCTCTGATTTCATTCAAAAATGAATTATTAATTCTTATAATTACATACATCTGGAATAAATGGTGATGAAAGTTAACCGAAAACTGTTAACCCTGGCGAACATTTAGAGAATCAATTACCACAATTATTTCAGGGATGTGGAGGATAATCAGGTTAAATTTCATTTTCTGAGAGATCTTTGTGAACCAAATGCTGAATTTTTCTTCGCCACAAATGTAAAAAATGTTCTTCATAAACGTGAGCGCAAGCATATCCCACATCCGTAATTCAGAAGAAAGTCTGATACATCTCCTACTAAAGTAGAATTTAAGTGAACCACAGCCGCCGGCCGCATAGAGAAGCCCTGCTACCTGAACCAACACCGCCAAAATATTTCAGAGATGTTTTTCAATATTAGCATTAATATTATAAAAAATGAAAAGATTCTCAAATAAGTACCGAAACGTGAAAGGAAGGTCTTGTCGCATAATCAAATCGCGTCAAATAATACAAGACGGGTTTTTTAAAAACTTTTTTCAACAACTTGGTCATATAGCAACCACTATGACATTTAAATTGTAAGGAGAACTGCAGAAAAAACCCGTATGGACAACAAGAACACACACAAACATCCATACCCGAGGCGGAATTAGAACCCGCAACCCTTCGAGCCGCCGCAGCTACAAACTCAGGCTCCCGTTGTAGCTCAGCTTTAGCTCAGCAGCTTCAGCATTAGCGACCTCGGCTATCCAGGTCGGCCATACTAGCTTCCTAAACCCCATCCTCAACTTGATCGACTTGCTTGGCGGATCCTCTACTTGATCGACTTGCTTGGCGGATCCCCTACTTGATCGACTTGCTTGGCGGATCGTCTACTTGATCGACTTGCTTGGGCGGATCCCCAACTTGGTCGACTTGCTGGGCGGATCCCCAAGTTGGTCGACTTACTTGGCGGATCCCCAACTTGGTCAACATGCTTGGCGGATCCCCAACTTAATCGACTTGCTTGGCGGAATCTCTGATCGACTTGCCTGGCGGATCCCCAACTTGGTCGACTTGCTTGGCGGATCCCCAACTTGGTCGACTTGCTTGGCAGATCTTCTACTTGATCGAGTTGCTTGCCGGATCCCCTACTTGGTCGACTTGCGGATCGTCTACTTGATCGACTTGCTTGGCAGGTCCCCTACTTGATCGACTTGCTAGGCGGATCGTCCACTTGATCGACTTGCTTGGCGGATCGTCTACTTGATCGACTTGCTTGGCGGATCGTCTACTTGATCGACTTGCTTGGCGGATCGTCTAGTTGATCGACTTGTTTGGCGGATCGTGTACTTGATCGACTTGCTTGGCGGATCGTCCACTTGATCGACTTGCTTGGGCGGATCCCCAAGTTGATCGACGTGCTTGGCGGATCCCCAACTTGGTCGACTTGCTTGGCGGATCGTCCACTTGATCGATTTGCTTGGCGTATCGTCCTCTTGATCGACTTGCTTGGCGGATCGTCCACTTGATCGACTTGCTTGGGCGGATCCCCAAGTTGATCGACGTGCTTGGCGGATCCCCAACTTGGTCGACTTGCTTGGCGGATCGTCCACTTGATCGATTTGCTTGGCGTATCGTCCTCTTGATCGACTTGCTTGGCGGATCGTCCACTTGATTGACTTGCTTGGGCGGATCCCCAAGTTGATCGACGTGCTTGGCGGATCCCCAACTTGGTCGACTTGCTTGGCGGATCCACTACTCGATCGACTTGCTTGACTGGATCCTCAGCATGATCGACTTGCTTGGGCGGATCCCCTACTTGATCGACTTGTTTGGGCGGATCCCCTACTTGATCGACTTGCTTGGGCGGATCCCCTACTTGATCGACTTGCTTGACTGGATCCTCAACATGATCGACTTACTTTGAGCGGATCGTGCACTTGATCGACTTGCTTGGGCGGATCCCCTACTTGGTCGACTTTCTTGGCGGAATCCCTACTTCATCGACTTGCTTGGGCGGATCCCCTACTTCATCGACTTGCTTGACTGGATCCTCGACAAGATCTACTTACTTTGAGCGGATCCTCCACTTGATCGTCTTGTTTGATCATCTACCCTTGATCGACTTGCTTGAGCGGATCCTTGACTTGATCGACATGTTTGAGCGAATCTTTCACTTGATCGACTTGCTTGGGCGGTTTCCCTATTTAATCGACTTGCTTGAGCGGATCTCCTACTTTATCGTCTTGCTTGGTCGGATACCCTTATTGATCGACTTGCTTGAGCGGTTCCTCCAGTTAATCGATTCTCTTGAGATGATTTTTACTTGGTCGACGTGCTTGAGCGGATAGTCATCTTTATGGACAATTAGTTATTTTATGAAAGTCATATACATTTCATAATATTTATTATAATATTATGTTAAAACATGTTTTTGAAGGCAATTTTTTATAGTTACAAATTTATTGTATACAGTCTGTGTGTTGTTTTTACTATGTGGTAATAATAATTTTATATATTTTTATATGTGGATTACAACGCTTTGCCTATGGTATTCATTTGTGTGATTTTAACAAATAAAAGAATACACCAGAACGCCGTTTGTTAAGTTAATCAATGCACTATCAGCACAAAAATTAAAGACTTCCTTTCACATAATATTTCTTCAATATTTCGTTTCTTATGTCAGTTTTTATATGAATATTTAATGAATAATTGAACAAGATAGTTTTCGTATTTCTCACAAACTAGTCAATTTTTATGTGCAGATGTTGGCGTGCCTGACCTGCAGCTGTTCCCGGCGACTGTAGCGTCTCCAATAGTAACACTTTCAAGCTTTTTCCCCGGTTTTTATGGGGAGTTGCAAGGCCCTGGTGGTGACCACTAGTGTTGCGCTCTCCTGCAGCACCTTCTTACATCAACTAAAATACAAAGTGTTGCCAACGATGCTTCAAAAGAGCGTGGCTGCTGCGTGGTTTTGCGAGACGCAAGCAGGCACGTAATGATACAAACAATAGCGTCCGATGTTTGCACTTTCTTTAGCAGTTTCTTATACGAATAATTGAACATTTACAAGACGCATTTTGTATTTCTCAGAAATCAGCCAATTTTTATGTGCGGAAGTAGGCGAGCCTAACCCCTGTGACTCTAGCTCCTCCTATAGTAGCACCGTCGAGCTTTGTGCTCTGTTTTGACGGAGAGTTGCCCCGGCCGAGGTGCAGTCCGTGGACAGAACGGGCGGGCCCGGGCCAATGCTTCGGGGAAATCAGCCAGGAGCCGCTCCGCCAGGCCAGGGCAGGCCAGGATTTCCGTAGATTTATTGCGCGCTTCCTCCGAGTGACCGCTCAGGTGCGAGCTTCCCCCACCCCTCCCCCTTCTTTTTTCTTCCGCGGAGCTTCTTTGGCGCGGAGAAGAGACTGCGCGCTTTGTGAACTTCTTTGTTCGAGCGAGAGAAGCGGACTCGGACTTGGTCACTTCTCGCACGAACGGCCACTGTGGGTGGAAGTGCGGAACTGGCTGTCCACGAAGGTTGGCGGTGTTATTAGCCCTTTGCACTCGTAAGCAACGAGCATAATACACCTCCTACAGTTCGCACGGCACGTCAGAGAATAACGGCTACTAGCTCGTATCACTATGTAATGTGACCCGGCCTGCAACACGTAAGGCATGTTTTACATGCCACACCAAATCCCTAATTAACTCGTAGGGCATGCCACAGATGCCCACGTATTCTATTTTCAAACAATGTTGACGCAATAATGTGAGAACGAGCTGGGAAGAGGGAATGCCGAGTATCGTCTTCGACCTCTGCGATCATTTTCCATTGTCATGTTAGACATGCCTTACGAGTTGAAGGCCCTCGCAGTGCTCAGAAACCTCCGAGCGCAGACATCTTTCGTGGGTGACATGTCACACTTGCCCTACAAGTGCAAAGAGAGAAGAGGAATGACGATCCGGTGGCCGAGATCGCTAAACCAATAGCGATCTTGGACCCAATGATCGTGGGATCGAATCCCGTCTCGGACATGGTTGTGTGTGTGTGTGTCGTGATTGTCTGTTGTCTATTTGCAAAGTGCTTGTGCGTCCCCTGTGGTTGGCACCCGGGCGTAAAACCTTCACCAAATCCGTGTAAAAATGGAGTGCACGTAAATATATAAAAATGAGTCTACACCCATTAGCGTCGACCCCGTGTAACGGGAAAAGGCAGAAGACGACGATTAAGGGAGAAAGTGAATGATAGGTCATGTCTCAAATATTTTCACACACCCCCGCCTGAGACAAGCTTCTAGCTCCCAAACGGCCTCCTTACGTGTATGTGTGTGTAATTAAAGCGTGAGGATAGGACGAGGAGGAGGAAGGAACAATATTAGGATACTGTTCTTGCATTCGACTGGTGTTGATCGGAGAAACCACGGAAAACTAAGATCAGACAGCAGCTGAATTCAACCAAGCTTTCTTGCCAATGTCGAAAATTCTGCCATGCGACGAGACTCGAACTCTAGAATATACCGCGACTGCTGCTTCGAACCACTTCGGACGGTTTAATTTTTAAGAATTGCTTCTGGAATAATTGAATTTCGATTCTCTGACCCACATAAATCCAGCTGCTAATTAACTCGATTATGTGACGTTGATATGTGTACATCTAAAGTTGAATATAGTCGGCCCAGTGGTCGACAGACAGTAGTGTCGTAATTATCTTGGACTGCGGGGTCGCGGGTTCGAGTCCTGCCTCGGGCATGGTTGTATGTGTCCGTCCTTTCACTCCCTATCATCGCCATATCGTTTCATCCTCGTACCGTAACGTTAAATCCAATAGTAGTCGCTAATGACCTAGTAGTTTATGCGACCTTCAATCACAAAAAGAAGTTGAATGTATGTCTTTTGATGCCAACCACCTCTGTCAGGGGCAAGCGTTAGCCCTAGCAACCCCAAGGCAAAGGGTCTCGGGCATTGCCAAGGACGGGCCGGGCTCCGGGGCCCATCGCTCATATTTGGATTTTATCCATGTTTTTGACGATTTTCCCATTTATAAATTAATATAACTAATAATATATGTGTGTATTAATTTTTGATAGGCGTCGTTCCTCCCGTTTTATTAATAATAAACGTGTGTATTCAATTTCAGAGTCTATAATGAAAATAGTATTAACTTTCACGCATCCATATATCTGTTTAACGACAAAACCCGTGACGTTTTTATGAGAAATAAAGGTCGAATTACCTTCACAACACAGCAGTGTATTAAACGATACTTTACTGCGATTGAAAATACTTAAATATTTCCAAAACTCTGGAAACAACTTTTTATTCAAGCAATTGTAAACGGCCTCCTTTGTTACAAGCAATCGTCCATAAGAGTGTCTTATGGCGCAGATTATGAGGCATTTGCCGTTTATGGCGCGATTAGTTGCGTCATCGCACATTCAATCAACTGCAGCGAGAGGATCTCGAGGAGGCATTGGAAAACCAAAACGCCGACCAGCGTTTTGTGACACAGAAGTCAAACACTCGTGACGCCACAATAAAGACGTTTTCAAAAATTAACTTTGACTATCTTATAAATGTTGATGCTGTTATGCAAAAATAGTGTACGCAACGCGTTTGTGTCATATCATACATGTGGTAAATTCCTTCTTCCAACACGAGTAGTCAGAATTCGTGTTTTTGTACTTCGTTCTTCGTCTTTTAGTTATTTTATTTTGAAATCGTAATAATCGTGTTATGAATGTCTTTTACAGCGTCTACGGATTTTCTGTAATTTGCGCGCATTTGTGTCTATCTATGTGCGATTTTTTCACAGAGCTAACAATTACAGTTACAAATTTGAATATATTGATGTTTATACGGAATTTGCATCGTGCGTATGCAAATGAAACTCAAATGTCACATTCGCTTAACACAAAGCAATTAAAGTGTTTCTGTTCCAGTAAAATGTTCATGTATCTAATACTTCATTACGATTAATCGCTTACACTTCGAAGGAGACACTCTGCTTACAATGCATTTGATCACTTTACGTAATCGTAGCAACTTAACATCAATATCTGCATTTCAGTGCTTACGCTCTGTCGCGCTGTTGTTTCACGAGTTGGAAACCATCGCGACTAATTACCCGACCCGCCAGTAATTGGACCACTGTTTCAAATTGCGCTCTACCCAACTTGCCTGGGGCATGGCATGCTCCAAACTCCCCTTGTTTTTCGTTAAAAAAAGAGTAAAATTAAATCCCTTAATTACATCAACCGCTAATGGACGAAAGCTCCGTAAAAAGCACGCCCTGGTTGCGTCATAGACGACATTCACGACACGAAGTTGCATTCAAGTCAGTTTGCGTAGCGATTTTTGGGCAGTTGCTACATTTGATGAATCGATGATGCTTTCATAGCATTCATCACATCCTTAGTCGGGCAATTTTTTGTTGTTTTAGAACATTCTATAGACCTATTGGAGGAAATTTATTAATTACAAAAAATTTATTGATGAGAATGTGATGCGAGTTTCAGTGTATTGCGTGTTTCAATAATGAATTAGTTTACAGAATGACGTAGAGCAAGAAAACAGAAGTGAATATTAAACAGAAAATCATCATTATATTTCTATCTTATTCATCACCATTAACAGAATTCGTTACATTAAGGCAACTTGCAAACAATTTTGCACATTTGTGTCAACATAAGAGATCACTTTATCAAAATATTTTGCGTTAAGTATTTTCTACCTTGAAGGCACGTTTTTTCCCCATTGTCACATTTTAGGTTTTACCGACAGAGTGATTCAGAGTGATTCGAGTGATAAACTCACCTTAACTAATTTTGATGACGAGAGCACACAAATTCTTTTCCAAAAATCAGTTATAGATAGTATTTAGAAATTAGCGAATAATATTTAGATAGAATTTAGTGAAAGAGTTCAAATGTTATACTGAAAATTAACTCATTTTTGTATAACAACTTGAAAAATAATTTCACTATTGTCTTTAAAAGATCCATTATTTTCGTTCTCCATACTATCCAAACGATATTAAAATCACAATGCCTAGAAATGGAAAGAATTTAACGTCAATAATATACTACACTAATCTGAAAAAATTACATTAAATAGATGTAGATTTATACAATATGACATAAATTTAATGTATTACATTAATGTGTAATTTAATGTATTGCATTTAATGTGTTTGTGCATTAAATTTAAAGTTAAAATTAAAATCAAAGTAGATTTAATGTAGCCCTACATTAAACTTAATCGACCTTGTAAATTAAACTGAGATTAATGTGTTGCACCATGAAAATTTAATGTTTAAATAAAATCATGTAGGTTTAATATACATCAATACATGAAACTTAATCTTTCGCTACATTAAGGAGAGGTTAATAAATTCGACTTTAAATTAAATGTTTAAATTAAAATTCAGGCAGGTTTGATCAATACTT